>LPNX011127494.1:504197-643720 GCA_001517045.1 Pseudotsuga menziesii | reverse complement strand
ATGATGATGATGGTGATGATGATGAGGAGGATGTTCACGATGATGAAGGTGATGATGAGGATGATGATGAAATTGATGGTGCGGATGATGATGATGAGGAGGATGATGATGATGATGAATGATGAATGATGATGATGATGATGATGATGATGAATGATGAATGAATGATGATGATGAGGATGATGATGATGATGTTCACGATGTTGATGGTGATGATGAATGATGATGAATGTTGATGATGATGATAAAGGTGATGATGATGATGATGATGATGATGGCAATGATGGCAATGGTGATGATGATGACGATGGTGATGATGATGCTGATGAATATGATGGTGATGATGATGAGGATGATGATGATGATGTTCATGATGTTGATGGTGATGATTATGATAAGGATGATGAAGGTGATGATGATGACAATGACGACAATGGTGATAATGTTGTTGTTGATGATGATGATGATGGAAATGATGGCAATGGTGATGATGATGATGATGACGATGGTGATGATGACGGTGATGATGGTGAAGATGATGATGATGAAGATGGACATGATGAAGATGATAATGATGATCATGGCGATGTTGATGATGATAATGATGGTGATGGTGATGTTGATGATGAGGAAGGTGATGATGATGACGAGGAGGATGATGATAATGATGACAATGATGGTGATGAGGACGATGTTCATGATGATGATGACGACGATGGTGATGATGATGTTCATGATGTTGATGGTGATGATGATGATCATGTTGATGATGATGATGATGGTGATGATGACGCTGATGATAACATTGAGGATGAGGATGATGATAATGATGACAAGGATAATGATGATGGCGATGGTGATGATGATGATGAGGAAGGTGATGATGATGATGATGAATTATTTCACTACAAGAGGGATTTATTATTTGTGCATCATATAAAGCACCTGTGGGAGCATCAAATGTCGCCATTGAAGGAGCTAAGGTTGCCACTATTGGCATGATACTGGAGACATGATGCATTGGAAAATGTAGCAGGTCATTAGGGCTATGGAAGAGGTTGCAGTAGGTCACTAGTGGAAATCCCTAGGCATCGTTATGTACCAGATCCCTCTCTCCATCACCAATCAGTGTACAATTAGTAACTAGTTTAATACTAATACTTCTAGTAGTAATAGTATACACACATTCTATATCATTTGTGTGATACCAATTGATGTATTTTAGATTAATGAACCTACAAACCTTATGTTATATGTGGAGTGTACACCAACTTGAAGAATAGAAGTATTCTAATCCCAAGCATTATGTCAAAATTATGTTGGCGCTATTTTTTGGTTTCACATATTGCGCACGCGCTTTGTATGGCTATAACGCGCTCGCGTTTTGTGCTCATATAACGCGCACGCGTTTTGTAGTGTTAAATCGCGCGCGCGTATTGTTAAATTCAAATTTTTATTCCCTCCAAATGATAAGGCCGAGCCTCCACCCATGCTTTCGTGGAATTCCTATTCCTATGTGTCTGCTTTGTACTTTGCTTCGGATTAACATGCCTATGCCTTGGAGTATGATAAACCATGGCAAATTCAGCATTATATCCATATTTTCAATATGCTCGTGTTTAACGGTTCGTCTGATTGTGCTGCACACCTCCATTTTTTATGAGATTTTAGAAACATATATGGTTTTTTTTGCAGATTCTAAATATGTAAATTTTAACAAGAATACATAATTTTTTCTATTTTTTTCTTATTTATCTTCTGTCATCACTCCTCATCTCAAAAAACACACTGTTAGTGTTTCTCCTGTAACTTTTTCAATTCTTGATCACTTCAAACAAAAATTGTATGGTGCACAAGTAGACACTAACCTCTACGTTCTATCAAAACCCCATTTCATGAATTTTGCATTAAGACCTTCAAAGGCGGCACCCACAAAACACGTACCATTTTCGAGGTTTTCTCACTTAGACAATTATAAAAATATTATAAAATTACTAATTTAATTTTCGAAAAATAACGCCGCACTAGTGCTATGGGTTCTCTACATGGATGTAAATTTTTGTAGCTTTATTCGATCATTTAGGCCCTCAAAGGCTGCACCCACAAAAACATATACCTTATAATTTCCCTGAAAAATAAAAAGTGCCTGTTAGGAAAAATGAAATTTGACATAGCTATGCAAATTTTCGATACATAAAAGTTATATATTCGGAAAGGTGATTAAATTTCATACATTTCATGTTTTTTACTCAATGCAAGATATTTTGCATAAGTATCTCAAAAAATCCAAGTAAGTTGAGGGATGCCTGATTTTTCAGGTTTCTATTGCATCTAACGTGCACAAAAAGGTCCCTCATCTTCTTGCACACACCCATATTGATTAATGGATTATGATTATTATTCCAACTATTGGTCTCATGAGTGTTTATTATCCATGAATTATTGAGCATAAATTACTAAATTGATTCTCTCTTCTACAATCTTATTCTCTATTTGAATTGTGTAGGCTTGATGATAATATGATTCATTGAATTTTCCATTGGTGCACCAGAAGTAACTAGGTTCCACATAAATCCTACAATTAATGGCTTGCTTCCTCTAAATTATGTCCAGAGAAGTCTATCCAGGTGTGATGCACCCACAGAATGTGCACATGTTGAAGGAGAGAGTTTAGTATAAATTGATTTTAATTGAGTTGTTTTGCATTGTTTTTGCAGGTACATTCAAAGAATTTCTGAAGAATTTTTTTATCAATATAGTTGTGAAATGGAGAATTAAGCAACTCTAACTCCTAGAATCCTTGCACCATTCAATTACCTTGATTGGAAGGAAGATATGCATATTTTCTTGTATAAAAAGGTTCGATATACTATCACCATGGGAAGAGAGGTAGAACCCCAACAATATATTGAAAAATCGAAGCATCTAAATAATCTTGATGGAGATTTTGGATTCATGTGCATCTACATCTCTAGGCAGATGTTGTTCCATATTGATGGACTCAAGACTCCAAAATACATATGGGATAAGCTCGAATCCTTGTTTGGAAAACAAGACGAGTTGAGGGACCATACCATGGAGAATGAATTGATAGTAGTACAACCCAGTAACTTCAAAACTATACAATAGTTTTTCTCAAGATTCAAATCATCGGTCATGCAATGCAAGCAATGTAGGATTGAGAAGAAGGACAAGCAATTGGTTCTCTCCATACTGAGAAAACTTGGTGCAGAATTCTCAGTGTTTGTATCTACCTTTCACTTTGGGAGATTGACTACTCTGGTGAATTCCATCCCAAAAAAAAACCCATAGTGTCTAATACAGGAACAAGAGAAGATGATACATATGGGATCTCTAAGAGCCTCTTCAAATCAATCTCTCTTAGCCGGTGAGATAAGGAATGCATAAGAAAGAAAGGAACGGAAAGGTATAAAAAAGAAAAGAAAAGAAAAAAAAAGCACTCAATTTGAACCTAAATACAAGTTTTATCCATTAGATGAAGCCTTGGGTTCTAGGAAGGACAAACATCAAAGTTTTGGGAAAGGAAAGTGATCCTACTGTAAGAAAGGAAACCATACATAGAAATATTCTATGAATAAGACCATAGATTAGATGAAAAAACTCGTTAAGAAACAAAATATTTCCCTCCCTAAAGGTGCAAGGAAGGATGACTCTTGAGACAATACTAAAGATCATGATGAGAGATTCCATGCATCGAAGGATAGTTATTCAAAATCATATGCATTCCTCATTGATCCAAGAGCCTTGTAACACCCCGGTTTTGACCTTGTTTGCATTAAATGTATATGATGTATATATTGTAATTAATCATGGTGTGGAGCTAAAGGAAAAATCCCCACCATCGATTTAGCGTTTTATGTTTCGACGATTAAAAATCGTTGCCGATGGTATTTTGTGCTATCCAGCACCGTTATAATTTTGGACATCATGTAAATATGAAATTAATTACAAACCTACAACCAGCTATGTCAATGCAACAATAATGAGATGGGGGCATGAGTCCTAAGGATAAGAGGGGAGGGGGATATTCAAACCTTTGGGGCCAATGGGGAAAATCCAAATGTCAAAGGGGGAACCCATCAAAAATGTCAACTACCTTTCTTGTCTTATTCACCCAATCATTTATTATTGCCCGAAATTGGCTGAGTTGGTTATTACATGGGATGGGTAAGGTATGATAGCCCAAATTCAAATTGGAGAAGCCATCATTTTTTGGGAAACACGTTTTGACTCCATGGGCAAGTAAAAACCCAAAAACATATTCTATTCTACCATGCTTGGATGTTTTTTCATATTTTTTTAATCATTTTTCCTTCACATGATCTTTCTCAGGAATCCAGAACTTCCTGTGTGTGTTTTCATTCCACGTTTTTGTTGTTGGCTTCATTTTCCCATGGTTGGGAGGTCGTTTTTGTAATGCCAGGGATTGGGTTGGTTTTCCTCACGTTTTTGGAGCTGCTGGTGCATTTTCCACTCACGTTTTTGCAGTTTCATGTGTTTTTACCATGGTTGTGAAGTGTTTTTGTTAGATTCTAGTGGTTGGGATCTATGCTGGCCGTTTTGGTGTTATTTCCACATGCCCATGGTGGGGAATTTTGTTGTTTAGTATTTCTCAATGAGTGGGAGAACAAAGCCATGAATGTTGGGTGTTGTTGAGGTCATTTTGGCCACGTTAGGGCCATAAATGATTCTGTAATTTGAGTTGCTCAGTCTGAGTTGTTTCTACCCAGTTTCCATACCCATTTTTGGTCTCTATGGTGTTTTTTCCTTCAGTCTAGAACTGTTATTATTGTGTGCATATCATTTGTTGTCCTTTGAACTATCTTTAGGTGTGGAAATGGGGTATGAGCTTGCATGACAAACCTAGTATGTGAAGGAGCCTGACAGATAGAGCTAGAGGGATAGATTTGTTCTTTACACCCTCTGAATAGCACTGGAAGGGAATGCATAGCCCGAGGGATTGTGTAGCAGAGAAGGGGATGCTTCATTGTGTTGGGAGTGTGTGGATGTTTTAGAAGTTAGGCTATTTCTGGTGCAGATGTCCATATCTCTTGGATTGAGCTCACTATCTTAGCAGCCAACCTTTCTAGCTCCATGTTAGCCTGATAAACCCAACTGTGTTGGCTTGGATGAGTTTTGTGTACCCTTGGCTACATGTGAGCCTGCTGGTTTCCATTTATTCCTTGTGGAATCATGCCCAACTCGAGGGTGGCAATGTTGCTGAGTGATTGATTAGCACATTGGCCTATCGTTGGATGGAACGTTGGAGCGATGTAGCTAGTTGTGGTACAAGCTTCTTCTAAGATAAGTATTCTTGTGTTTAAATCCTTGCAACTGTGTTTATTTCATAAATCCATTTGAACATGTTAAATGCTACGAATGAATGAAATTTCTTCCATTGTTTAATAATCATTTATGCATCTGTGTATGTTTAAGTTCAATACATTTTATTTTATGTTTATGGGGCTAGGTTTCCCAGAATGTTAGCATTATAGTCGCATCCTCTCACCGATAGAAGGGTGGGGGTGTGACAAGCCTCCAATCATATGGTAGCATCTAGAGAATCATTCTCTTCATTACAAATTACTGATGGTCTGATTATTCACATCATTTATGACACTCAAATTCAAGTTGAAGGAAAGGGTTCAATTAAGTTAAAGTATACAGTGTTCAAATACGTACTCTATGTTCCCTCCTTAGCTCCAAATTTTTTATTTGTATACCAGATGACACATATTATCCCACCAAACTGAGTAGTATTTGGTCTCGTCTTAGTGGAGATATCATATATCTCAACTCGGAAGTTTAGATAAAGGTGTTACAAACCATGCCTCCAAGGAATATGAATTCTCAGACTTTCTGGTATAGTTACTTCCAGTACAGTCTCATCTTTCATTTGAAAGAGAAGGTTTGAACCATTCTACCTAGACCTTTTACATATGATAATGTTTCCATTAGTGTTTTAGATTAATAATCTGAAGCAAAGGACCTAGTTGAATTAGTTTATGAAATTGAAGATGAATTTCACAGTGATCCAAATCCAAATCGAGTCCCTACTCCCAAGCCTAGCCCTATATGGGAAGAAAATGTTATTGATGAAATTGGGAACATGAATGGAGATCCATTTGACATGAGTATAACAATATGCATGTTTCAAAAAGAAGGCATTTCACTATGTCAAGCAAATTCAAATAGGTACAACAAGATCCCAGAGAGATGCGACATCATAATGTCTCATCAACAACTCTGCTCACCGAAGAAAAAATTGGATCATGTCACTCTTCCTCTAGAAAGAATAGATAAAGGAAACATTCCTTCTGCTATCTATCATCGGATTGGAAGAAGATAGAAAAGTTCACATGCACAACCCCAGGAAACTAGTGCACACAAGAACCATAACTTTGCATTACTATTCCACATAGATGTAGATTGCAGAAACATTTTCACAAGTTTTTACTTAAGAATAATTTTTTCTCTTAATATGAAATATTACTCCTAATTTTCCTTCTTATTTTGAGGCGGGGGGGGGGGGGTTCCCATCAGGTTTTCCCTATTTCCTTGTTTTTGTTAAGCAATTATTATTTTCATTGAGATTGTATGGGTGACCTTTGGTCTTATTTTTTAGGGCCTAGGTTGTCCAAGTTTAGGATTAAGGGGGTGTTTTGGGATTATTTTTAATCCTCACTTTGAACACATAATCTACTTGTCCATTTTCCTAGCTTAGGAGGTCCTCATCAGTCCACAAGTGCATGGGGCAAATTCCTATAGGAGATCGACCACTTAGTACTACACCTGATTGCATGAGTTTAGGTGCCCCAAGGAACAATTCCTATAATTTAGAAACCCACTCAGAGTGCCACCAGTAGTCTCCAACAAGTATCTCTAGTAGGTATTTAGTTAAGTCTAGTTATGCTCCAATTCCCATAAGTTAATTCACTCTCAAACATCCTAGCACCAATTTCAATGATTTGGGGGAAGTAGGGCGCATTTTCTCACCTACCCTCCTCATTTAATTGGTTGTGAACTATTTTAGTGATCCAGAGTTTCATTAGTGATCTCTAGTGGTGATTTTCCTACACTTATTTATCTCTAGATGTGGGAATATAATAAATCCACTTAATACTTAGGATAAAATATTTAATCATTATTTGATTAATTTCCTACCTACTAGCCTAGATAATTGGAATCCACTTGCACTACATGGTCAACACTTTCCATATTTACCCTAGGAGGGATTTTATCCTCATTATGGTTTGAGCTTGTCCACTTTATTCACTGCCAGAATTAGTAACTGTGCCTTCCAACATATTATGTCCATATTAGGTTTTATTCCAACTTTTTTGTGGATAAGGTATTTAGCTAGTCAACTAGAAAACTGATATCTTTTGTTGTTAAACCACCCTCATGCTTTAGCTAATTTGTGAGGTCCTTGATAAATTAGGAATGTGTTTCAGCCAACTATGGGGTTTTATCATATTTAGTAAGTTTGATTTATGAGTTAGCAATGAGTTATCTTTCATTAAGTCAATTATCCTTTATAACGATGTATTACCAATTTAATAATTTCAATTATAATTTATTGATCATTCCTTAATGTGTGTTCATTATTCCTCTTCTTTTCTCCTTATGCTAATTCTCTGCAATTTCCATTGAGGTTAATTGTGTGCTTATATTCTTAGTTTTTTTTATAGAATTCTTGCTACCATCAAGGATTTAGAATTCTAATATGGTATTAGAGCTTTTTGATCTCATCAATTAATTCCCCTTTTCATATTTGTAGGTTTATTTGCAAGTGCAACAACTTCTATATGGATTCGAAAGTTCCTCTACTATCTCCTTTCAACTATGTTGATTGGAAACCAAACATGAGCACATATTTGAAGAGAAAATGTCTCTTTAATCTCTCCATTGGTGCATTGAGTGAAACCAAATCTTATGAAGAGAATATTTAGTGGATATATGACTATGATAGAGCTTATGGAATTATGTGTTTGGCAATGTCTCAAGAGATACATCATCTCATAGATTCTACTAAATATCCATTTGAGCTCTGGAACAATTTGGTCAAAGTTTTTGGTATGCATGAAGAAGAAGATGAAGCATGGGTCCACTTCACTTCACAAATTTTTTTAACAAGTACAATCTTAATATGGTTTTTATAAACATTACAAAGATAACATATTTTCATTGATTACAAAGAGAAATCAAGAATGGTGTTGCAATATTTATAATCAAACTTAAATAATGTTTACACTAACCATATTTTAAAATTTGAAATGTGTAATGAAAAAATTATTAATAATATTTATTTTTTAATACGTGAATTTTTTTTTTTTTTTAATTTGTGAGAGGAGATATGAATCCAAACTTCTCAATTCAAATCTTCACTTTAACATTGAAAATATTTATTTGATCTTATATCTTTCACAAGATAAAGATTTTAATATCAATCAATTACAATATCTTAATAAAAAAATATTAGTGACTTCATTGTTTTGCAATGAACATAGATTCATCTTAAACATGAATCTACTAAGCACCTAGAGGGATCCAATTTCTTGAGGTGTAAATACTTTTATCTTAACTTTTTTATATGTTATATGTTTAGAAAAAATTTAAGTCCAAGTGAATTTTTTAATTAATTTTCATTGGGTTTTAATTTTTTGTTTTATAAGCAGAAGTGAAATTTTACTTTTGTTACTTTTTTTTTTTTTTTACTTATGTGACAACATATTCCCCACACTATGTTCTGTATTGCAATGAAATATGAAATATTTTTATTTTCAAAAGTAGATTGTATTATACAAAATTTGTATTGAGAAAACACTTAAATGTAAAATGCTTAATATTAATTTAAAGCATTATTTTTAATTAAAATAACATAATAAAAAATATTAAGTTTAATCACTAAAAAACTTGATTTTTTATTTAAAATTTTAATAATATTTAACAAATATATTTAAAAATTGATGCTAATAGTTTTAATAAAATATTTTTTTATTAAAATATCTTTACACTATACAAGATATGTATTGTTGATCTTAAGCCTAAGGAGATGAATTGAATTAAACGGATGATAAACCAACACAATGAAAGGAAATCATTGCCCATCATGGATGCTACCCACATTTTCCATAAAGATATAGATAAATAAAAATTCAAGTGCTTCTCCATTAGCATGTGGATGAGGGAAGGCTAGAGGTAATATCTTTACCATGGGTGGATGAGGGAAGGCTAGAGGTAATATCTTTACCATGGGAAAGTTGATGAAGCATGATATGTAGAGAATGAGACCATCAATTGCTCTAAACAATTCAAAGAATGTCTCTATTTTAATACTTTTGGTGGGAATTGTCTTAACTATTGTACAAATAATTTTTAGCCTCTCTTTTTAGGGTGATTCAATTGATTTTGATTGCATATGGATCAAAATTTTAAAATAATTAAACAACTTCTTATAAAATATGAAGAAGCATTGGCTTCGATGTTTCTATTCCAATAAATACTATACATAATAACATAATTATATATTTATATATAAATTTGTTTTCTTTTATATAAAAAATCTTTTTAAAATCTTTTTACCTATAAACATAAATGATGATAAATCTAACAAAATTACTTTTAAAAATACATGTAAAAAATATTTATTATACTCACAACCATGGCAATTGCTATATGCTATGGTCTAAGATGTATTACTAATAACTAAACATATAATCCTTGAGGCAACCACACATAAATTCACAAAGCAATTAAATAATAAATCAACATGGCTTAATGAACCATAGATCTCTTCTCTTAGGACTATTTTATAGTTTCTATGAATAGATCACACAAAGTGAAGACCTTTCATTTTGTTATCGAAGTGGTGCGGATTAAGGAAAAACACATACAAAACCATTAATATAAAATAAAATTACTTATTTATTGTATTGATTAAGGTTAGATTTTTTTTCTTTATGTAAATGTTAACATGATAATAACACACTCACATAATTTGTTGTTGGATTTTTGGCTTTTCTTCTTGTTATCTATTTATTAACTATCAATTTTGATTTTTATATTTTGATTTTTATATTTATCTCATATTCTTATAATTATAAATTGATCAACTATAAGTTCTTTATATATGGTTAAGAGTTATCCATTCATCAACATCAACTTGTTATAAGTTATTTTTTATATTTTTTTAATAATTATTTATTTCTAAATAGAATCAATTTTGATGATACACTTTTCTCATTATCTTTAGTCTAAAAAAACATTAACCATAATATACCCTAAATCTCAAATAAAAACTTTTATAAAATAATAAAAACACAATGTCATTTCACAAAAGAAGTTATGAATAATTGCATATATATTATAGGCCATAATGAAAAGCCCAACTTTCGAAGTTATCGATGCAATTTATGTTTAAATTTAAAAAAAAAAATTACGTTTCAAAGATAGTATTATCCAGGTGAAGTATAGTCTGCTCATCCACTTGAAGAAAAGTCTGCTTCGCGATTCCGATGAAATAATGTCTGCTCCGCGATTTCAGGGGATTTGCCATTTTCATTTTCAATATCTGCTGCAGAAACATCAGAAGAATTCATGGCAGCGGTCGTGGTAGTGGAGGATGAGGCTTGGTATTGTGGATCCATTAGCATCGAGCAATCTGCGGGTCTTTCTTTCCGTTTCAGCGGCAGCTTCTCTTGCGCTTCTTTTCGTTCTCTGAGAGTAGCTGTCAACAGCTCTCGCGCTTCCTTTAGTTCTCTGAGAAAGACCTTCCGCTCGTCGTTTTGTTCTCTGATAGTGGCTCTCAAGAACTCTCGCGCTTCGTTTAGTTTTCTGCGACTATATTGCGGATAGTATCACAGAGAATTTCCTCAGGTCCATCAGGACGGGTAATTATCCTATACCACGGAATTAACAGAATCTAATGGCGAACATGAGAATCAGTTCTGGTAATTAGAAACAGCAGATCCTGCGATCGATTTCTGGTTAAAAAACAAATAATACCTCTCTATGCCTCTCTATGCTGCTGCTGCAACTGAACAGTTCTGGCTGCGGCCGTGTTGTCGTCGGGGAGCCTTTCCATGATGATAATGAAGAAGAATATGAGAAAACCAGCCTCTCCTTAATACTTAAATCATAAAACTGATTATAAAGAGGAAGCCAGCCGAACCCTAATTCACTCTTTTCATGGTCCCGCTTCATGGTTTTCTTTTACTTTATTCAAGATTTTAAGGTGGACTTAAGTGTGAAAGTAGGTCTTGCAGTGTAACTAACTTTGAGTGGATTTTAGCATGAAAATAGGGTTGTGAAGTTATAGCCATGGCTATATGGATATATTTAGTGGTAGTAATTAGTAGTTGATAGGATGAATAAATAGATAATGAACAATTATTTTTGTTGAAATGTACATAATTATAATTATGTTTGAGAATAAATTAAGATAAAAATAGTAATTGATACATGAATTACACAACTAATGATTACAACTAAATAAAAAAAGAAAGAAATTTAATATAAACTAGCATACTCACATAGTTTTATTTTGGATCACATATAGTTCCCTAGTGGATCACATAGATAGGGATTATTTATGGAATGGAAAATATTTTTTTATTCCTCATATTCTTCTAGTTAAAGAGGTTCAAATGTTAGTTATCCATGGATAGCTACATGTTATCACTGGCATTCTTTGTGTTGTCCATTTATCAACTATCAATTTCTTTTTAAATCTTTTTTCTTTTTATCTCATATTCTTCTAGTTATCCATTTATGAGGTATGAGTTATCCATGTGTTGCTATTAGTTATCCATTTATGAGCTAGTTACCACTTAATTGTTTATTTCGAATTTTAAATGACTACCATATAATGAATCAGGATAGTACACTTGTCTCATCCTCATCAGTAGATGAAAAAGCATAGGTGGTAATCCACCCCAAAAATCTCTATCGACCTAACTTAATATGAAATTGTTCGGGTGCAGAGGGTACTCCCAAAAGACCGAACACCTTCAGCCACCGCTTCACACAAATTGATCACAGATCAACACACCGATGTTTGTCACGTGGTTAAGACCCTCGAGAGGGAAACAGTCCACGACCCCAGCCAAATAGCTACTTGGAGCAATTTATTATGCAAAAGAAAGAAAGTTACATGAGCTTCTCATAATCAATGAACTAGCCAAGGAACCTTTATGCTCTTTAAATAGAGATCATAGACCAATCGGGTGTTAAGCCACAGATCAATGGTAGATATGATATAAGAGAAGTTGAACCATCGGATCACTCTATGTCTAGAACATATTGTGACCGTCAGATTAGAATATTTACAAATGCATACTAATGCATACTAAAGAAACACACTTTTACCTAACGGATATATTACACAAGTTGATCCTTCCTTCTTCTAATAGTGTCACTTTTGTAAATCCTTCAATCCTATCCCAAGTTGTTCTTAGGGGGGGATGTTAGGATACCATGTAAGGTTTTCCGTTACACCAAAACCTCTAGATGTTGGTGAACATTTGAAACCCAGCACAAGGCCATATCGCCAGGAGTGGTGGTTAAACCACTTGTTTTATATTCCCAGAGGTGCGCCGGTTATACCATGTGGAGGTACCCAATACTCCAACACCCCACCTCTGGCGTAGCTCGGGGGAATTGAACCTGAGACCTATGCTCTGATACCATGTTCGGGTACACAGGATACTCCCAAAAGACCGAACACCTTTAGCAACCGCTTCACACAAACAGATCACATATCAACACACCGATGTTTGTCATGTGCTTAAAACCCTCAAGAGGGAAACAGTCCACGGCCCCAGCCAAATAGCTACTTGGAGCAATTTATTATGCAAAAGAAAGAAAGTTACATGAGCTTCTCATAATCGATCAACTAGCCAAGGACCTTCTATGCTCTTTAAATAGAGATCATAGACCAATCGGGTGTTAAGTCACAGATCAATGGTAGGTATGATCTAAGAGAAGTTGAACCGTCAGATCACTCTATGTCTAGAACATATCATGACCGTCGGATTAGAATATTTACAAATGCATACTAAAGAAATACACTTTTACCTAACGGATATATTACACAAGTTGATCTTAACTAACTCCTAAGTGTCTAAATATCCTAACAGAAATTAGTAATTAATATGTATGAATAATAAACAATACAAAACATCAAATTGCCATAGAAGAACACTCCCACAATACGAAACATCAAATTGCCATAGCAAAACACTCCCACAATACGAAACATCAAATTTTCCTAGAGAACTCAAAAGTTTGAGCAATTGTCCCAAATTACTACAAAAGAAAAATTCGGGTAGCCATAGAAATCGAAAAATGCGTAAGAAACTTCAATCGTGATGATGGCTTAAGACTGAAAAAGGCTTGGAAAGCCATCATAAAAAGCTTATAAAATAATTAACGACACTAAAACACTAAAAAAATTAATTTCATCATCATGCGGGGACATAAAGCTCGCATGGTCCTTGAGCTCATGCCAGTCATGAAGGGACATGATCATATTCATTCTCCTATTATATTGTTCCATCACGTGTGTGATGTTTTCCACCTCTTTCCTGTCATCAAATAGGAGGTCTCATTCTGCATCCATGGTGCAACCATTGGATTGCATTCTCACTAGATTCTCCATAGCCATTGTATTCTTGTTCTGTTTGCCAAGGTTTTCCTTCACCTCCATGCCATAGATGTGACATGGAATAGCAATTGGAGGAGTAGACTCCACATAAAATCCTTGGGGGTTTCCATAATCACCATACCATTCAATGTGGCATCCCCGGCCACTATTCAATGAATAATCCTCATTCCTATCCATATGCCTTATCGATCCGATGGAGGAATACATTGAGGATCTTCTTATGATGACCTTGAGGTATGAATAAGTGTTGAAGATGCGTATTGAAGGATCCATTAGTGACTGGTCTTGGAGAGGGAATAACTTTGCACATGAACAGACATTTAAGAACCATCCTATCAAACCTCCAAGCTAAACCATAACCTACTCTATATTGGTGTTCGGATGAATTTAAGGATCATGCAGAGTAAATACTCATATTATTTATCAAATTCATAACCATCCACATGTGATGAAACAAGGAACTATCTTCCCAAATTCCTTGTAGGATATCCACCATTTCTTTATGTTGATAACAACCTATCAGGGGTATATTTTTCATCTTGGCACATGTTCCTACATTCCTCCTAGAAGGAACAATTGTTTCATGAATCTGAGGAAGAACATATTTCCTTACTACCACAGTTAACACCCAAATTTGTCAATTTATCTACCACTTTGTTGTATTCTCTTTCACATGAGGGTAGGATAGTTAACTGGTTGGAGAGAATATCCTTCGTAGATTCTATATGTCCCAAAAGACACCAACTAGGGGAGATTTTCCCATCTTTATAACCCTTTAGTAATTTGGAGAGGAGAAAAATGATCACCCATGAGTCTCCTTTAGTTACTATGCAATGAAAGTTGAGGTGGATTGCTTGTTGTAGTCCCCAAATCAACGCCCAAATTTATGCCACTTTATTAGTATCAATACCAATGCTACCTTCTAAATTTTAGATGATGATTCCATGCTCATTTACGAAGAGAACACTAAACCTAACATGCCCATGGCTACCCTTGGAAGCTCCATCAAAGTTTATTTTCAAAAATGTAGGACGATGAGACCATGTAAAAGAGCTAGAGGAACACATGGAGGAAAGGGAGGGAGCCAAAGAAGTGGGAGGGGCCCCTCAACAATCCCTAAGTATATAGGATTATCTACTCAACCATGTCACAAGAGAAATCCTCTTCAAACCAATTTGTGATTTTCATTGTTTCCATAATTGTATATTTGATGAGATCCCATATCTTTAGCTAAGATCATTAATGAGAAAGAAATATACACTTATTTATTTCCTTCCATATATGTCAAATTGTAAATCTAGGTATCAACTAGCAAATTCAATTTAAAATTGGGTTCTTGAAATTAGAGGTTGTCCAACCAGCAATAGTATTTGTGATGGTATCCATATGTTTTCCTATGGTGCACATGATATGTCACACCTTTTCCCAGGTATTATTTCTAAAATCGGAATGATTGAGAAGGTGTTCCATGGATTCTTCTTAGTCTTGACATAGAGGGAAGAGTGATGGGAAAATGAACTTTATGTTTTGTAAGTTGTCCTAAGTTATAATGCTATTGTGCATCACTTTCCATAGAAAAATACTTACCTTTGGCTAGAGATTCGGAGTCCAAATATGTTTCTAGGCACTAGATATGGGTGAGGGAACAAAATGCATTTTAAGAAGACAAGTTTCCTTGATGGTGAAGGTGTCTTTGGGAGAATCCCCCCTGAAGGATGTATGGACACTCCTTATTTATAATTTTCCTTATCATTTTATTTCATTGCTCCATTGTACCAAATTAATGTTATAAGGTATGTTCAAGTCTTCATTGGTTGTTTTCCATTGTCATCAGACATCATTGGAAGTTCCCACTAACCAATAATCAGGGATCTTTATCAAACCAATGGTTAGGAAGTTTTGTTGATTTTATAATAGATCTTAAATATCTGCTAGCAGAGGCTGCTATTTCCAAGAGTACATCCATAAGTTTTCACTTGAATCGTTTCTTATTTCCTAGAAAGCATGATCCTAGAAAATGTCCCTATTTTTCCAAGCTTCATTCAATAGGGATGATTCTAATATCTGCTCACTCCATTAGATGAGTTGACCTTTTCCAGTCCCAGGGGTGTATCAGTGTGCCTCCAAATATTCGTACATAATTCATTTGGGTTTTGGAGCCATCTCCACCATGATTTTTCAAGATCGAGTTTACATATTTTGTCCACTTAACAAGATCCCATTTTTTCTTTTCTATTGTTCCTTACCATAGAAATCAGAGTTGCAAATTTTTTATTTTTTGTTGCACTCCTTTGGGAGCTGCAACTATTGAGAATATATATGTATATATATATATGGATTGCTTACAGCACTGATTTAATGACGAAAGCCTCCCTACCATGTTTAAGGATAGAAATGTCAAAGTGGATAAATGTTGATTAAGGGAGTTCAATAGATCCTCCCATTGCAGAATTTCCATAGACTGTTTGTGAGAGGGATACCCAAGTACATGGATGGAAAGGAGATCCTTTGAAATCCAATATTTTTTGTTGTATTCACTTGGATTTGTTTTGGAGTGTTGAAGAAGAATACTTTTTATTTATCCGCATTAATAGAGGTTCCCAAAGTGGCACTTAAATCATCCAAAATAGCCTTAATCCTCTGATTTTGTATGGTTGTTGGAACACCCATCATCATTGTATCATAAGAAAATTGGTTATGAGAGATGAGAAGATCCATTCCATGAAGGGGGATCTGATGATGAGATCCATCCTCAATAGCCTCCTTAATGGTTCTTCTAAGGCCTTCAACCATTATGATAAAGAGGAAGGGATATAGGGGGTCCCCTTTCCTAATTCCCCTTGAGGGAGAGAAGGGGGTCGATGGAGAGCCATTGACTAGAATGAAAAAAAAATAGAAGAAGTTAATTTCATTATCCAGTTTACTCATTCCTCACTAAATCCAAAACCGAGTAAAGTTTTCCTTATGTGCTACCAGCTTATCTTATCAAACATTTTGAAGAGGTCCATCATGAGCATCATTCCTTGTTTTCTTTAGGATTTTAAATAGTGGATAACATAATGTGATAATATTACATCATCTAGAATCTGTTGTCCCTCCACGTATTTGGCTTGCTCATGGTAAATGATGTGGGGGAGGATCTGATTGAGTTTGTTGACGATGAACTTTGATATGAGCTTATATATGTAATTGTATACTGTGATAAGATGAAAATTATTGGGGTTAGTGGGCCTTTCCTCGGGACCTATAATTAAGAATGTCACATTGAGTGAAGATAGAACTATCCTGGGGAGTCTTAAGTATTCAATGATTCTCCAAACTTCTTCATGAATGAGATCCGAGCAATCGTGGAAAAATTCTATGGTAAAGCCATCTTGGCATGGTTCCTTTCCCATTTGCATATGGGTGAGTGAAAAAGCATGAGGAACCATTTAGATGTAATGGAATATTCAAGAAAATGATTTATGATCTATAAAAGAGAAATGATCCCAAGCAATCCTGAGCCTTCTAAACCTAGCTTGAAGCCTTCCAAGGTGATTTCCATATAGGATACTTAACAAAAACATGAGAGCGTTATGTTTCTCCAAAGTGCATGCACATTATGTTCTCTAAAACATGTGTGTTTTTTTTAAACATGATTTATGCCGAAAACATGCCACGCCCATCATTTTCTCCATAACAATGAACAGTAACGATTTCAGGACGGCCAAAATTTTCACTAGTTGTTTTCCATTGTCCCCAGACATCATTGGAAGCTCTCACTAACCAATAATCATGGACCTTTACCAAACCAATGGTAAGAAATTTTTGTCAAGTTTCTTCGAGATATTAAATCCACACGAGCAGAGGGAGCTATTTCCAAGAGTCCATCCATTGGTTTTCACTCGAATCGCTTCTTATTTCGTATAAACCATGATCCTAGAAAGGGTCCCTATTTTTCCAAGCTGCATTCCATGGGGATGATCCTAATCTCTACTCACTCGATTATATGATTTGATATTCCTTAGTCTGGGGGGTGTATTTGTGCCTCCAAATATTATCCCATAGTTCATTTGGATTTTGGAGCAATCTCCACTATTATAGTTGATTTTACCACACTTGGTTGATCAAATGTTTATGACCTTCCTTGTCCCTCTACAAACTCTTTAGACCCCATGGATTGATATTATACTTTGATGTTTCCAATTTCATCCCTAAAAAAGACATGTTTATTGTGGTACGTGACTTTTAAACCCATACTCGCATGTATACACGGCTTTTGACCTTAAACCCGTGTAAATAGGGATGTGTGCATAAATCCAAATATTTTTGGAGTTTTCTTTCATGTGTGTCTGAACCACTTGACTCTTGGCCTTCCATATTCCTCGAGATCGCTCGGATTTGACCCTTCATTACCCCTTTGGAGTGCTATATAAGAAACCCCTTGGATACATTGAAGGGGAGGAATTGAAGAGAAATGAAACTATAGTCCGTTGTTGCCATAGCTTGCATATACTTGAGTCTACATCCATTTGTCCCTTTGGAGCACTTTGTGTCCTTCCCAATATTTCCTTTTCTTGTGAGATTTCTATTGAGAGATGGAGGATTGAGGTCGTGGAGTCCCAGGTGGAGGACTCAGTTTCTCCGGTTTGCAAATGTGCCGACAGAGGTTGTCACTTGTGTAATTTCTGATTTGATTAATAGAAATATATTTTCATGTCCAATAATGTGCATTTAAATTAATATTAAATCAATGGATGTGTTTAATTTCTTATACATTGTTGATTATATATGATAGAGTAGATCTAACACCGTATTATATAGCATGCTTGTCGTGTTTGTTGTTGTTGAGAGAAAATTGCTAACACAAGCGGGATTGGAAAAAGCTCAACGGGGATCTACTTCAATCGTTCGGAATAAGGTATGATTCGGGATCCTTTAGTGTTAGATGTTTGATTTCTATTTCATATTGCGAAGGGATTGATTTCTCGTGTTTATTTGTCTATTGTGGTACCACCCAAGACATAGGAAGTTTCTCTCCGTAACAGAATTGGCGACTCTACTATGGAAGTTTTTTGTTTTTGTTTGGGGTTGGGGGGAAAATATGCTTGATATTATTTGTAATGTCCTCGACCCTCCGACTGACGAATAGGACGCTACCATACATCAAATCATCTGGGCATCTAGCCCCCATTAACATGAATATACACACATATAATGCTGAAGCAAGATACTTAAAAACATAAAACATACTACGATGCATTAATCATTGATATGCATAGCGGAAGCAAAACAACATGCATAGATATACAATTTCATCATTCACATGTACATTATCATTCATCAATGGTAAATATGATTGCAGACACAAGTCAAGCAAGAATAATTATCTTAATAAGAACTTGTCCCGCAACCAGCTACGTCGCTGCAACGTTCCACCCATCCATAGGCCCGCGTTCTCCTTAATATCTCAGAAATGCTGCCACCCCTGAGCCGGGCATGATTCCCCAAGGAATAAGGAACTAATAGGATTACACATAGCCAAGGATAACAACACAACAAGGGTACACAGTTTAGCCAAGCCAACACAGTTGGGTTTATTAGGCGAACATCGGAACAACCAAGCCAACGAAGTTGGGTTTATCAGGCCATCCAGGAGTTGGGAAAGGATAAATGCTAAGATGGTGACCTCATTGAAGAGCTAAAGACACCTACACCAGAACCATCTTGGCTTCTAGGACACCCACACACACACCCAACACAAGGAAATCAGTCGTTTCTCTGCAACGCAATCCCTCATACCTTGATCTCCCTTCCAGTGCTATTTAGGGGCTGTGGAGAAGAAATCCAACCCTCTAGCTCTGTCTGTGTGGTTCCCAACCACACCATATTTTTCAACCACATCAGGCCCTCATCACCACTCCAATGCAGTCTGAAGACCAACCACCGTGTTCATGCAACAAACCAACAATTAAATCTTTGACAGGGGAAAAAAAACCCATGAATCGTTCTTGGCCTCATCATGGCCAAAATGATTCCATAGTGATCTACAGCATCCCAAATCGCAAAGGCAACTCAGCCAACAAGTGTGGGAAACAACAACCAACGAACCACAAAATAAAACCACAGTCCACGATCAATAATGAAATATCTGGACAACTACAACTGGAACATGGGTAGGAAAGTGATCCTCAACATAGACAGGAGGAAGACATATCACCAAGGAAACCATGAAAAACATCCCACAGTGAAAAACCACGGCAACATTTCATACTCCAACAATGGTGGAGTCAAAACACAGATTTTCTGCGTGAACAGGAGGAAGAACCGATCCTCAGGCCAACAGTCGATGAGGAAGAGGAGAGAATGAACCCCCACACAATGGATTGTAATCCCTTTTAACTCTACTCTGCATGGGGAAAATGAGCAGCTCACGATCGGGATAGTGGACAGACCATCTGCAATGAAAAAGGTGTGTCATGGAGAGAGTGCGGGAGTGAACATAGTGGTTTTCCTGCCAGCAAATAGATGCCCCAACTAACAATACAACGATTAAGGTGGTGGTTGGATGAGACAAGGGAAGGTGAGAAAAAAGAGTGGTGACACATGGCTTTTCCCCACGGAATCCAGGTTTATCAACCCCCCCCCCTTAACCTTAGGAAATCATGCCCCTTCTAAATTTGGTTGCAATGAACATAGCTGGTTGGGGTTATTTAATTAAAATGCATAGTTACATGATTCCACAGCTTAATATATGTCGTATGTCCCAATATACCATCGGTGACAATTCCAATCCAAAACATAGTGTAACCAAATCGATGGTGGGGCATTTTCCTTTAGCTCTATACCATGATTATTTACAAAATATGTATCATGTATATGTAATGCAAATGGGGTCAAAACTGGGGCGTTACATTCCCCTCCCCCTTCAATAGCATTTTCCTCAGTGCTTTACAAAATTTGAACAAAATGATACACTGGTACCGCCTCAGTGTTCCACAGAATTGAACAAAAATGGGTGTGCCAATCGCATGGCATCCTCCAGCTCCCACGTAGCCTCTTCAGGTCCGTAGTGCTCCCATTGCACCTTTACCTGCCCTATGGCTCGGTTCCGGAGCATTGTGACCTTCCTGTCGAGGATGCGCATTTGGAACTCTCCCTCAGGTTCCACCTGAATCACATCCCAATTTATCACATGGTTAGGATCATATACATATTTCTTAAGAAAAGAAACATGAAAAACATTATGAGCTCTAGTACTAGCAGGAAATGCAAGTATATATGCAACAACCCCTATTATTTCAAGCACTTCAAATGGTCCACAATATCTAGGTGACAGCTTGGCACAACTTCCAAGCTTCAAGGAACTTTTCTTGGCCTTCACTCTAAGGTAGACATGATCTCCAACACTGAACTTTCTGTTCATCCTATGCTTATATGCATAGCTTTTCTGTCTGTCATGTGCTACTTTCGGATTCTCCCTGGTCTTTGCAACCTCTTGCTCCATTTCCTTGAGCAATTCTGGTCCAAGAACAATCCTATTCACTGGGTTATCCCAAGTCACTGGTGTCCTACACCTTCTTCCATAAAAATCTTCATACGGACTCATCCCCAAGGATTCCTGTTATCCATTGTTGTAAGCAAACTCTACCAAGTGTAAGTAATCTTCCCACTTGGTTGGTTTGTCCATCACATACATGCGAAGCATATCTTCAAGCAGTTGATTAACTCTTTCTATCTGTCCATCTATCTGAGGATGGTATGCAGTGCTGAAGTTTAGCTTTGTACCCAAATCTGCAAACAATCCCTTCCAAAAATTGGAAGTGAACTATCTCTGTCAGAAACTATTGCCTTCGGCAATCCATGCAATTTGAAAATGTCCTTCATGAATATCTTTGCAATGTCATCAGTCTTGTGCGTAGAATTCACCAGTATAAAATTTGCTGCCTTTGTCAACTTGTCTACTACAACCATGATGGAATCATGTTGTCTCCAAGTCATCGGCAATCCTGTAATAAAATCCATGGAAATAACTACCCATTTCCATTCCGAAACTGGAAAAGGCTGCAATAAACTTGCTGGATGTTGATGCTCAACTTTTACCTATTGACATTTCATGCACCTTGAAATGTATTCAGCCATGTCCTTTTTCATTCCTGGCCAAAAGAACTGCTTCCTAGCTGTAGCAATTGTCTTTTTGTACCCTAGGTGACCAGAATACGGAGCTTGATGGATTTCATCCATAACAGTTCTCCTCAAATCTGCTACACTCGGAATATAAATGTTTCCTTTATAAGTAAGAAATCCATCTTCTTCCAATTTATAACCCTCATACCTCTTCTCAAGACTTTGCTGCTGCAATTTGTCTTTTACCCGCTCATACAATTAATCTCCAGCAACATGATTAACAATCTACTACCTAAAATCTGATTGGCAAATACTAAGAGATTCCACATGCATTTCCTATACCTTCCTGCTGAGCGCATTAGCTACCTTATTTTCTTTTCCCTTTACATGCTTGATTTTGAAATCAAACTCACATAAAAATTCCAGCCATCTCACTTTCCTAGCATTCAGAGTAGGCTAATCAAACAAATACTTTAGTCCACAGTGATCTATTCTGAGTTCAAATCTTCTACCCATCAAGTAATGCCTCCACATCTTGAGAGCATGTACTATGGATACAAGCTCGAGATCATGAGTGGCATAGTTCTTCTCATGCTCCTTCAGCTTTCTGGACTCATAACATATCATGTGGTTATCTTGCATAAGGACTCCTCCCAGCCCTTGTCTGCATGCATCGGTACATATCACAAAATATTTCTTTGGATCTGCAACTTTCAATACTGGTGCACTGGTGAGAAGATTCTTCAACTGCTGGAAGCTATCTTCACACTTCGAAGTCCATTCAAACTTTATCCCCTTCTTTTGTAAGGAAGTGATGGCATGTACAACCTTGGAAAATCCCTCAATGAATCTCCCGTAGTATCCTGCAAGTCCCACAAAAGATATTACATCCATCACATTTCTTGGAGTAGGCCAATTCACAACTACTGGGTTTCCTTCTTCATCCATGCATTCAAAATTCTTGTTATAATAGTCAAGTTTCACTCTGTGAGCTTCTAACCAATCCATTCTAATGAGTACATCATAGAAACCAAGTGGTAGAACATTCAAATCTACACAAGTGATCAATCCATTCATAACCAGTGGACATTTATCCACTATTTCACTGACCTTTCTCTTAGTCTTGGTGGCTAGCTGAACTAACCAAGATTTTCTATGCATTACCTTCTTAAAAGCACAAATCTCCACTACTCTAGGAGTAATGTAAATGTGAGTAGAACTAGGGTCACTCAAAATAGAAACAGATCATTCAATGATCTTACCTGCAACTTCAACCACAGTTGACTAGTGATCTTCCTGGCGGTCCTCCAGTGCTACATAAATTCTAGGGACTACTCTTGCTACTTGACCCACTGTTTCTATTTCCTGAATTTTATAAGTTGTCCTTGCACTTTCATTCTCAAGTGGACAATATCTGTGCAAGTGGGGTCCTTCACATTTCCAACATTTGAGTGGACCTTTATTCTGTGGTCGATCTTTAGGCTTTCCACCTATCACTCCAACTGGCTTACTCGAAGCTTGGGATGGCTGCTTTTGCTGATTCCTAAATCTAGAAGGTTTGAAACCTTTCTTTCTTTGATCAAACTTTTCATTCTTCTTGTCCTTCCATGCCTTATGGTAATCAATTTTACCTTTTCTTTGCTCATAGAAATACTTAGCCTTCCTTATCACTTCTTCAAGAGTTCTTGGTTCATAAAACTCAATTCTATCTTTGTAGGCTTGAGGAAATCCACTCAAAAACCGCTGGGCCTTCACTTTTTCATCTCTGATGTACCAGGCATACCTCAACAATTCCAAGAAGTTATTGGCATATTCATCCATGGTTTGTTGTCCCAATCTCAGCTCATGGAACTCCTTAATATTGTCATCATAATACCTGTCAGAGAGGTATTTCTTCCTGAAATACTTCTTGAACTGTTTCCACTTCAATTTCCTCTCACTGATCCTCTTTACTTACTTGAAGTGTTCCCACCAAATGGATTCCCTTCCATTCAGATTGAATATGGAAACTCTTTCCTTCATATTTCCAGAATAATCCTACACTTGAAATTACTTCTTTATCCTAAGAAGCCAAGCTTCAGCCTCTTGTCCAATCTTTATCTCACCATCAAATGTAGGAGGTTTAGCTTTCCTAAATTCACCTCGAGAGCGATCCCTGTGGTTCCTTCTTCTTTTCTTTTTACGAGAAGATGAACTTGTATCTCCACTGGATTCTTTAGAATCAGATGAACCATTGGAAGTCCTTCTCCTCCTCCTAGTGTTGTTTTACTACCTTCGGGTCTTGATGTACCTCGTCCAGAATCTATCTTTCTCTGCAAGTCTATCAAACTATGCAACATGGCAGCATTCAACTGATGTTGTTCTTACTGGGCTTTAATCAAGCTTCTCATGGTGGCTGCAACCTCTGACGGTGTCTCTTGGAATCTGCTTCCATTAGAATCTATGTCATCATTTCCATTACGAACATTTTCTCCCATGGCATCTCCTGCATTCTCGTAAGAATCCCAAGCATCATACCCATCATGGGTTCTCATGATTGAACCACCTCTTGATTTCCACACTATTCTTCTTGGAATACTGCTCTTGGAAGTGGTCTATAATTCTGCAAATTTGTTAGTAGCAAACTGTTAGATGCATATCATCAATATAAATCAAAACTACTTACCTTCCTCTTCTGGAAATTTATAAAACAACAATTTTGCTAAAACACAAATTTTTCTCTCTCTCTTGTTCAACTCTATAATCCACTGATAGTCTACTGAAATATGCTGAAATAGTTGAAATTTGCTGAGAAAAATTCCATTTTAAAAACCCAAAATTTTCTTCTCCTCATCGGGTCTCTTCCCTGTAAATTTTTTGGTGTTTCGGAGAGTAATTCATCTAAACTTCTAATCTGCATCGGTGATGTCAAGGACTATTCATCGGGTCCTTTCTTCACTAACCTTCTGATGTTTCGACAGCTAGAACGTCTAATTTTATCCGCTATGTCGGCAGTTGTTTGTCTAATTTCTTTCCGCCGTTTTGGGTGCATAATGATCTATCACTCCAAACTTCATTGGCTATACAATATACTAACCACTCCATCGGCGGTTGGGTGCTCTGTGCATCGGATGGCTAGTCATCAGGGCTTCCGCAATGGCGGCCAACAAACCTTCTAGGGTTTTCGCAGATCACAGCTTGTCGGCGGTCGGAGCGACTAATCTTTGTGGCATTGGTGAGTGGAAATACTAATGCATCGGCGGGATAGTTCCCTCAGCAGCCCCAATAGTGGGTGGTACTCTCACTGCGGTCTCCGCAGACCTTATACCCCGTCGGTTGTCGGAAGGACTAACCACTGTGCATCGCCGACCCAAGCGGAAATACATCTTTGATACGTCAGCGATCGGATCCTTTATTACATCGTATGGGTAGTCCCTTAGGCAGCCGCAACGACGGTTCATCAACTTTGATCCTTTTCCAATCGGCAGCTCGATCCCCTAATGATTTTCGATCAGCGATCTAAACCACAACTTAATCAACATCAGCAGTCAAAATCTGTGTTCGTTGGAATATTAGTGCACTATACTTCCACAACGGCGGGCGCACGAACCACTAACTTCTTTTGATCTCATCGACGACCAATACAACTAACTTTCATCGATCATCAATGAAGTCAACACTCAGAAAAATTTCTGAAATTTCTTCTTCTTCTCGTGGGCCATAACATCTGTCAGCGGTCGAAACCACTAAGTGCTACATGTCGGCAATCGGAGCATCGATGGTTTGAACTCCTAATCATCGGCGCACTAGTCCAGATGGCAACCGCAACGGCGGACTGACAAACAGCTGAATTCTTCCCCGGTGTCGGCGATCCCAACAACTATTTTCCGCTGACGGCATCGGTGGTCCGAACAACTAATTTCTTCCATTGTTTGTCGCCGCATCGGTGGTTCCGTCATCTAAATTTCACCGATGATTCCCATACTTAGAGATTTTCAAAACTTATCTTTCTCTTTCTTTCGCCGCTTCATCAGCTCAACCATCTCTTATTCTTCGTCGATCTGTTTAACTATCTGTTGGTGAAATCTTCCTTTATCTTCTCATCCCCTATACGTCACCGATCAAATCAACTGTTTTTTGCCACCGTATCGGTAAATTAAACCTCAATACTTCTGCAATGTCGGTGCTCCCGAGCACTAAATGCCACCATAGTTATGTTATCAAAACTCGGAGCCACTATTCACCAAACACCTCGACATTAGCGAGTTAAAGGCTAATGCATCGGTGGGATAGTTCACTAACCAGCCACAGCGGTGGATGCTCGAACAACTAATTTATGCCGATCGACGCTCCGATCATCTATCTTTCGTCGATCGCCGATGGTTTTGAAAATTTTCTTCTTCCTTCCATGTCGACGATCCCATCCTGTAGTCATCGACAATCCCAACCACTAACATTTTTCGAGGGCCGATGATCTCATGCCTTAGAAAATTTTGAGAACTTTTCCTCCTCTGTATTCCGTCGCATCAGCTGTCGGATCAACTATCTTCTGCAGCATCAGCAATCAGAGGCTCTGCCTGTCGGAAGCATAGTTGTCTAGCCATCCGCAACGGTAGTGCAAGATCATCTAACCTCTTCCGATGTAGTCGCCAAACTTTTCGCCACGTCAGAAACTTGATCATCTAGGCATCAATGATGCGATCAACTAATCATCACCGATCGCCGATGATTCCACTACTTCGAAAATATTTCTTCAAAAATTTTCTCTTCGTCATTGTCGGCAATCCAAACAGCTAGTGTCACCAATCGATTTACTAACCTCTGCTGACATGTCATCGGTGATCCCTTCAACTTAGTGGAACTGATCGTCGATGGTTGGCGTCGGGTGGTCAATCAACTAGATGTCACTGATTTCGTCTAACTAATTTCTTCGTCGCCCTCAGGGTCTGCATCGAAGGTCCATCTGTCTAAGTTTTTCGATGTGCTGACGGCCAAGCACTTAGAAAATTTTATGAATTTTCCTGTCATTCACCCATTTTCTCCTGGTTTCTTCTAGGTAGTAAGCAACATGCCTCTTCTAACTAATCTTGTCATGGCCCTCTGAGGCCCAATTGCTGCAACATAAGTTCTGTCACTACATATTCACGGCCCATTCAGGCCCATGCTGCAACCTTTGCTCTGATACCACACTGTAACATCCCCGACCCTCCGACCGGCAAAGAGGACGCTACCATACATCAAATCATCCGGGAATCTATCCCCCATGAACATGAATATACATACATATAATGCTGAAGCAAGATGCTTAAAAACATAAAACATACTATGATGCATTAATCATTGATATACATAGCGGAAGCAAAACAACATGCATAGATATACAATTTCAGCATTCACATGTACATTATCATTCATCAATGGTAAATATGATTGCAGACATAAGTCAGGAAATAATACTTATCTTAATAAGAACTTGTCCCGCAACCAACTACGTCGCTGCAATGTTCCACCCAATCATAGGCCCGCGTGCTCCTTAATCTCTCAGCAACGCTGCCACCCCCGAGCCAGGCATGATTCTGCAAGGAATAAGGAACTAACAGGCTTACACATATCCAAGGAGAACAACACAACAAGGGTACATAGTTCAGCCAAGCCAACACAGTTGGGTGTGTCAGGCGAACATCGGAACAGCCAAGCCAATGAAGTTGGGATTATCAAGCCATCCAAGAGCTAGGAAAGGCTAAATGCTAAGATGGTGAGCTCATTGAAGAGCTAAAGACACCTAAACCAGAACCAACTTGGCTTCTATGACACCCACACACACACCCAACACAAGGAAATTAGTCATTTCACTACAACACAGTCCCTCAGACCCTGATCTCCCTTCTAGTGCTATTCAGGGGTTGTGGAGAAGAAATCCAACCCTCTAGCTCCGTCTATGTGGTTCCCAAACACACCAAGTTTGTCAAGCACATCAGGCCCTCATCACCACTCCAATGCAGTCCAAAGACCAACCACTGTGTTCATGCAGCAAACCAACAATTAAAGCTTTGATAGGGAAAAACAAACCCCTAAATCATTCTTGGCCTTATCGTGGCCAAAACGATTCCACAGGGATCTACAGTAGCCCAAATTGCAAAGGCAACTCATCCAACAAGTGTGGGAAACAACAACCAATGAACCACAAAATAAAACCACAGTCCACGATCAATAATGAAATATTTGAACAACTACAATCGGAATGCGGGTAGGAAACTGATCCTCAACATAGACAAGAGGAAGACATATCACCAAGGAAACCATAGAAAACATCCCACAGTGAAAAACCACAACAACATTTCACAGTCCGACAATGGTGGAGTCAAAACACAGATTTTCTGCGTGAACAGGAGGAAGAACCGATCCTCAGGCCAACAATCAGTGAGGAAGAGGAGAGAAAGAACCCCCACACAATGGATTGTAATCCCTTTTAACTCCGCTCTGCATGGGGAAAACGAGCAGCTCACGATCAGGATAGTGGACAGACCATCTGCAATTCAAAAGGTGCGTCGTGGATAGAGTGCAGGCGTGAGTGTAGTGGCTTTCCTGCTAACAAATATATGCCCCAACTAACAACAGAACGATTAAGGTGGTGGTTGGATGAGACAAGTGAAGGTGAGAAAAAAGAGTGGTGACACATGGCTTTTCCCCACGGAATCCTAGTTTATCAATCCCCCCCCTTAACCTTAGGAAATCATGCCCCTTCTCAATTTGGTTACAGTGAACATAGCTAGTTGGAGTTATTTAATTAAAATGCATAGTTACATGATGCCACAACTTAATATATGTCATATTTCCCAATATACCATTGGTGACAATTCCAATCCAAAACATAGCGTAACCAAATTGATGGTGGGGCCTTTGCCTTTAGCTACACACCATGATTATTTACAATATATGTATCATGTATATGTAATGCAAATGGGGTCAAAACCGGGGTGTTACATTATTGACTTTCTCTCTATTTCTCTTTGTTTCTATGTCACATTTAGCAGTATGTTCATCCATTGACACTCCCCTATATTGGTTTGATCCTTGGCCTTCTTTTTACCACTGTCTTCTCTATATACATAGGTTTTTGGCTAAAAGTCACATACATACATGGGGTTTTGGACAAAAGGACACATACATTCAGATTTTTGGCCAAAATTTGCGTATACATGCAGGTTTTTGGGAAAAAGTCACGTACATACGCAGGTGTTCTTTAAGAAACCGCATACATCCTCCATTTTGGTTGAGTTTGATGTTGTGGGAAGTTGTTGGGTGGGTTGTGAGTGTGGTTGAGTCTTCCTGGGTTCTTATGGTGTCTGTTGACTGCTTCTTTTGTGACTAGAGACCGCTTTTTCATTGATTTTTATTTGAAAGTAGTTTTAGTCATTTATATTTTTGTTTTTCCATTGGTACATTACTCTTTTTGTCTCAGTGTCTTGTTGGGCTTGTGTTTATACTTTCTACATAGACTGAGAGTTTTAAAGAATTTTATTGCATTTTTCATTCTTTTATATTGAAAAATACAAAATAGTTTCACTCTTAGTTGCATCTTAGATATGGATTTGAGGAGGTACTTGCATTGGATTTCTTGTATGAGAGTTGTATTTGGGCTTTCATATAGGAATGATTTCACTTACATTTGAAGGAAAAAAAATTCACTTCACGTAGTAGCATACCCTGTTTTTCATTCTACACATTGCCCTTGGCATTGCTTGTTAGGTGTGCATATTTACTTCACTGCTGAGTCATAACTTCATTAGTTGCACGACCATTTACCCTTTGAGTAATTACATCCAATTAAAATCAATGCTTAATAAAATGAATTACACTCTTTTCTTTTCTAGGGTGCATCAACAAGAATAGGTTTTAGGGTCTTGGAATAGTTCATTGTGATTTAATTCTCCAAGAACACTAAAAAAACAATTAGGTGTATTTCTAGGTGAGAGGGAGAAATCCTTGGTATAACTAGTGTTTCTCAGGATGCTCCTCTTACACAGGAGTTAAGCACGAGGCAACACACGCGATTGCTATTGGGATGACCACTGGTCACTTTCTGTGAGCACCGGAGATATTTCCAGGATCGTATTCATTCCTGGGGGCTCTTTTTGAGTTTCGAGCTTTGCTACCCTTCCCATACGATCGGTCTCACCTGCAACTGTCCGCCTAAGCATTAGTTATATTGGGATGACCTTAGTTTCCTTACCTATGTATCACAGGGGGTACTTGCAAAGGTTATTCTGTAAGTGTCCTGGCCAGGTAGGGATCGGACAAAATAGTCGCTATATGCACTGAAGCTGAGGGCCACTATAATTGGTTACGTACCTCCGCTTGTAGTGTATGGGAGTTTTGAGCCTCTCCTAGGAGAGACATACCTACTGCATTTGGGAGCTCACATATCCTCCCCTTGGTTTTGCTTGTATTTTGGATGTAGATTCTCATAGGAGTGTGCTCTTTATGTGCTAGTGGGATTTTGGGATCATGCTTACTTGAGTATATTTATGTTCTCTTGAGTTTGGATCCTTTTATTTTCGGCGTGCCTGGTATCCTCTCACTTGTCCTTGGTCCTAGTACAGACCCTAGTGTCGGACTTGGGGGCATCACAGCCCCTTACCGTTCTCATGGATTTGGGAATGGTCATATTCCATCCTCTACTCCATTTGTGGAGGATTTTTATTCCCTTCACTCAGCCTTTACACCAGTGGTCATCCTCACGGGGGTAATAGTGGATACGTGAACGTTGGGTCTTCACCTTACATTCCTTCTTATGTCCCATCATCCACCACATTGTTTCTTTTAAATGTAGTTGTCATGATGATTCCTCCCTGTACCCTATATTTTGGACTCTTTACTGATTGTTTCCAACTATTTTGGACTAATATTATTGCCATGTGGGGTCCATTTTCCATACACTCTCTCTGAGGTTTTTACCCATTCGTGCTCATGACAGGTATCATTTCTAAACTGGAATATAGGTTAGGATTTAACATCCACTTTCATTTTGCATGACCTTATGACCATTTCATATTAAACTTAGGTACGAACCCATTCCATCTTGTCACACAACCTTCTTGCTGCTTTTAGAAGTGACATTATGCGAATGGTAGAGCTTTTCCATACATGGGTACTCTAGTTAGATCATGTATTGCATTTGGTTCCCATGCTGACATTTCTCCTTTAGGGTATGGGAGTCCTTTGTATAGTACCACCATGAATTTGAGAAAGATATTTATAATTTTCTTGAACTTTATGCTGGCCATTCCCTGGGACTCCCTTGTATATGTCAAGTTGTAATTTCATTATCATGAGTTTTGCTTGCCTTATTAAGGCTTATGTCGGCTTCCCTGGCGTTGATTATCAACCATATAGCCCAATATTGACTCATGTCTATCCAAGAAGAGCATTTTTACATATCTTTTGCAGCTTGATTCCCCATTTTTTATCGGGAGGGGACCTTCCCCTGAGTGTCGTTGTCCTACACATGTTTCCTTTCATTGAGCATAGGTATGTTCTACTGATTGGAACTAGTTTGTTTGTCCCCTGACACTTGTCTCCTCCTAGATTTGTAACTATCAAACACTTTTATTCTTTTTCAAGCTTTTCAAAATATATGAAAAAGTCCAAAAAAATCAAAAAACCAAAAAGTCAAACAACAAAAGATGTTATCTTTGGCAGCAGTCGAGTCTTGTCTCCTTCGAACAGAGCACTATATATCACATCTGTTGGTTGGGTTATTAGTTTGAATTTAGGAGCTGCACTCATTTCTCTCAGTTTATCTCCACTGAATGGTTAAGCTTCCTGCCCCTATGGAGCCTCTGTTGATGCCTCCTGTGTCACAGAGATGTCCCAGTTTTTCATATCGAGTCTATGATGCCTATATTTAGTCACCATTTTATTTTATTCTCTTGTTTGAAGTAAGTTTAAGACTAATTCGTCCATTCCTCAGTTAGCTTGACATTGCATGTCGGCCATTCCTGGTACCATTACTGGTTCGTGCACATCTTGTTCGAGTTTTTCCACATTATACAACATTGCTGAGTCCCTCATGTTGGTTGATGGGGGATGCCTTAATCCCCTCCTTCCAGTGGATTCCATCCCATCGACTTCAGATCATTTATTCTAGGATAGGAGTCCAGAGTCATTTGAGTGCCTTGAGACTTACAGTCATTAGTGGTAGGTTCTCTTGCCATCGAAATTTTTGGGAATACATCAATGTCCCCTGATTGATGGATTCTTATATGTGTTCAACATCAACACATCTATTCACATTTGTTAGATTGCACTCTAGTACCTTGATTCCCATTTTCATTATCGGTGGGTGATCTCACATCTGTTAACGGTATACATCAATGACAGGTAATTAGACGATAGAATACTATGTTCGACCTCAACACCTTTATTAACATAGTAGGACATGTACTTATATTAGTTTGTGTAGAAGACTTTCTAGCTTGGTGGCATTCCACATATGATGCCTCCTTAAGCATGCCAGTGTTCATGAGATTTCAGCTCTCGTTACTTGATTCCAGTGTATGTCAGATATCTTCAGCCCTTATGGAGATCTTGATCCTTTGTATATCTTCAGTTTCTATGGAGATCTTGATCCATTGTATATCTTCATCATGGAGATTCTGATCTATTATATATTGTACATGGCGATGACCACACATGTCACATTTTGTATATCGTGCCTATTCATGGCCATTGTACTCTTATGTATCCGGGACTTCTATATGTATTTGTAGTCATATGCAGAGATTGATTATTCTACTATACTGATCGATGGCTGGTTCTTCCACTTGGTTCTTCATCACTCCACTTTTAGGATGGATTTTATAATGTATTCGGCCATCATGTTACCCCTTTGACCTCACACATTAGGGGACATTTGTTATAGTTGATTTTACCACACTTGGTCGATCAAATGTTTATAGCCTTCCTTGTCCCTCTGAAGACTCTTTAGACATCATGGACTGATATTATACTTTGATGTTTCCAAGTTCATCCCTAAAAGACACCCGTTTATTGCGGTACGTGACTTTTAAATCCAAAATCGCGTGTATACGCACCTTTTGACCTTAAACCCGTGTACATTGGGATGTGTGCATAAATCCAAATATTTTTGGAGTTTTCCTTCATGTGTGTCCGAACCACTTGACTCTTGGCCTTCCATATGTCTCGAGATCACTCAAATTTGACCCTCCATTACCCCTTTGGAGTGTTATATAAGGAACCCCTTGGGTACATTGAAGGCAAGAAATTGAAGAGCAACGAAACTATAGTCCATTGTTGCCATAGCTTGCATATACTTGAGTCTGCATCCCTTTGTCCCTTTGGAGTAGTTTGTGTTCTTCCCAAGCTTTCCTTTGCTTGTGAGCTTACTATCAAGAGATGGAGGATTGAGGTGGTTGAGGCCGAGGTGGAGGACTCGGTTTCTCCGGTTCGCAGATCTGCCAACATAGGTTGTCACTTGATTAATAGAAATATCTTTTATTGTCCAATAATGTGCATTTAAATGAATATTGAATCCATGGATGTGTTTAATTGCTTATACATTGTTGATTATATATTCTAGATTAGATCTAACACCATATTATATGACATGCTTGTCTTGTTTGTTGTTGTTGAGAGAAAATTGTTAACACAAGTGGGATTGGAAAAAGCTCAATGAGGATCTACTTCAACCATTCGAAATAAGGTATGATTTGAGATCATTTAGTGTTAGATGTTTGATTTCTCATGTTTAGCTATCTATTGTGGTACACCCCAAGCCATAGGAAGTTTCTCTCCGTAACATCCACCATGTTTTTTCCCTCGTTCCTTCATTAAGAAGTTGATTATCTGTAATCCTTAGGATGTTGTTGTAATTATAACTTAGGAAGATATTATAATGTATATTACTATTGTATATTGTTATACCCCCATCAGGAATGTGTTTTTTTCCTTTGGGGATTCCATCATTGTGTATGGTCACTAAGGTAAACCATCCATTGTAAGTCAGGGAAATAATCCCCAAGTTAAATAAACTAAAATGTATTTATGTGTATTCATAGGTAGGTCAGCCCCACAAGTAACCTGGCCAACCTAGTGGTTGAGTTAACAACTCAACGGAAGAATATAAATAGGTAGGCACCCTCCTCATTTGTAACACACATCACTTTCTCTCTCATGTGTGATTTAGGAGAGAGATGAAGAGGAGGGACAAAGAACTATTGCAGACATATTATTCTTGGGTTATTCTATCTTGTCATCTTATCTTTGTGAGGGAACTATTCAGAGGAAGTTTGCAGGGTTTTCTCCTTTATGGTTTCCCCAATGAAAATATTCGTGTCTTTTGTATCTTGTGTATCTTTGATGTATTGTTGTGCTTGTTATTCTTTCAGATAAAGATCCTAAGTAAAATATATTAGAAGAACATGGTATCAAAGCCACCCTGAAAGAGGCACTGTGTAGCTGGATTACATCTACAATGGAAGCCACTGGAAATTAGGGTTTCATGCTTGAAACCCTTAGAAGACTGAATCTAGTCATATTGGAACTTTTTCTACAAATAAATATTGGATAAGGATCAATAGCCAAAAATTTTAAAAATCGAACAAGAAATATTTCTGTCCCTTTCGTAAAATTTTCAGCCTCAGATTTTCTATAATTCAAGAGATATAATTCCTCCAAATCAGGGTTGCAGACTCCTCCAGAATATAGTCATAAATAGGTGACCTAGGGATAATTGTTATATCTTGGGCCAAGGAGGTCCAAATGAAATTTTGCAAGATGTTGTAGGTCGGGAATAGACTGTAGTTTATGTGTTCTGTTTTTTAGACCCCAAATGTTAAACAGTGACTTGTGGAAGTCCATACAAGTTATCTATGTTGAATAGTACTCAAAACGATCGCCTTGGGAAACTCAACATAAGGATCACTTGTAGGATCCAATTCTTCTCTAAACTGCAGGGTTAGCAAGAATATAGATCCGGATATATATGTGCAAAGTTTCAGACTATAAAGAGCTAAAACTTAGTATATGCAATAGAATAAATATCAGACAATTATGTAGAATAAATTGGAGAAACTCAGGGATTCCTATTCTGGAAGCTTCCCACCACTATTTTTAGAAAAAGGACTACATTGGAAAACTCTCCTTCAATATTCCCATCTTTCCATCCAATCAGAAGTTTGAAATTCCAAGTTTGGAAAATTAGGGTTTCTATGAAAAACCCTAGATCATCCAACTCTGGAACCAGGTCAGATACCTGAAATCAGTAATATCTAAATCTTTGTTATTTCCATTCGAGGTTCTCATTTCAAAATTACTAATCGCACCTAGCTTGATGACAATATTGGTGAAGTTGACGACTTTCGAGCATGGAAGTATAGGAACTCCCTGATCCTTGAAGAAAATGACTTGGATCAGTATTTTAGTAAGGAAGTTCTAAGAGCCTGAGAGAGATGAGGCTAAGTCTAGAGCCAAGAGAATCATTGCATATTATATCAAGGGTCATCTCATCCTCATATGTCATTCTTGAAGACACCCAAGGATGTGCTAGATGCTATGATGAAGCAGTCAAAGAAGAAGCAGAGGTTGTTATAACCACCTTTAATGGACTCCCAATATAATGGGATTCATTCGTTCAAGGAATGTGTTCCAGAAGGAATTTGATTACCTTCAATAGATTCTTGGAAGAGTGCACACAAGAATAATTTTGATTCATAATAAGAGAAGAGGATATGGGAGTAGCTGAAGATCAATCTATCACGATTCAAAGAATATTCCTCAAGTGATGAGGAATATGAAGGACTAGACTCATGAAAAAACCTCTTATCCATCCCATCATTTGGATCAGAAATGATGCAGTTGTGAATGAAGAAGATGATGAAGTTGAAGGCTCAATAAGGAGTCTACCCAACAAACAAACAAAGATAAGTGTTCAATTGTCATTTCATGATATTGTTTGGTTGTGTACTTGTTTATATTCAGTTGATATGTTATGCATGTTTGAGTGTTTGCATTTATACTACTGAATTGCACATGCTATGTAAGAATTCAATGACATTGTACATCATTCCATTGCTACTTATCTATATTGAAAGCTCTTTGCTAAATATTAGGAGTGTTACACACTCTTAATAACATTGGGGTAGAATGCATCAATAAGTTATTGTATGTGTACGGGATATGGATGAATGTTGTAGCATTGGTTGAGATAGTTGCATGATTGTGTGACATACATTTGTCACTATTAATGTGTTTTGGAAATTATGAGAGGTTTCTAATCATGCAACTGAGATTTCCTTCTAGATCATTTTGAAGAACAAGTAATGACAGTTCAGAAGCAGATGCTGAAGCTTCCCAAGTCAGAGACATCGCGGTGAAAGAAAGAGATTTAGAAGAATATAAGGAGAACGGTAGATACACCTCAAGATATGAAGACCATATTGGGAATGAGAAATCATCCAAGATGAAGAATAGTATGATGAGACTTCCAATTAAGAAATATTCGTCGGACAAACTCTAGTTATGTGACATTATTGAGTGACATCATTGATGTAGATATTTCCAGCTATGAAGAAGTGGCCAAGAAGAAAGCGAAGGAGACTATGATCAAAGAGTACCAATTGACCAAGAGGAATGATGTCTAGAATGTGGTGTCGAAACCTGAAGGGAAGTCCCTAGTGTCTTCCATATTGATCTATAATATCTAGGATGTAGCAGATGGAAATATCAAGGGATACAAGGCAAGATTCGTAGCACGAGGATTCTCATGAGAAGAAGGCATAGACTATGAAGAGAAATTTTCACTAGTTGAAAGGTACAATTCCATTAGATACATATGTACAGGTATGATATATGAGATACACCAATTGGATATCAAGAAAACATTCTTGAATGGTGTAATCGAGGAGGAATTGTACATATAGAAGTCACTGGGAGTCGAGACACATGACAGGAAGACTCATGTGTGCAAATTAAAGAAGGAATTGTATGAGCTTAGAAGGAATCCATGGGATAGAACATACAGTTACATGAGGAGCTTGAATATCACCTAGAGTGATGAAGATATCAACTTTTGATACAAGGTTGAAGATGAAATCCTATAGAGGACACCAAGCTCACAGATGGGTGCAAGAGGAACTTTTCAACAAATTTCAAGATAGAGGACCTTGGTATCCAATGACCCTAGATGGATAAATAGAATATTAGTAACAAAGGAAGTTACTTGTCAATCTAGTACATACTATCTCAATACATAGAGTATGAAAGGTAGAGGGAGAATGATGCTCCACTTTAGAGGGAGTGACTGCAGAAGATCCTCAAGTTTGACATGGTACGACATGATGGAAAACTCACTAATTGTCCTAGGATTTAGTAATAGTAAATAGGATCCCAACCTTTGCTTCAAGGTTGAAGGTGGAAGAACAATGTTTCTCGTGCTATATGTCAATGACTTGTTTCTAACAGATAATGAGAAAATCATTACAGATGCAAGAAGGAGACTTTCTATAGAGTTCGAGATGAAAGACCTATGGATGATGCACTACTTCTTAAGAATGGAGGTGTGGAATAATGTGGATGGGATTTTCCTTGGTCAAGGAAAGTATGCAATGGATATTCTGAAGAAATTCGAAATGCTAGAACACAAGGAGATAGCCAGACCTATGGAATCGAACTTGAAGCTATTGTGTGATACTTCATTAGAGAATATCAATGCCATGATGTATGGTCAAATGATTGGCTCACTGATCTATCTGACAAATACAAGACAAAACATATTCTTTGATGTGAACACCCTGAGCCACTTCCTGATGGATCTGAGACATATTCACCTGGTTTCAAAGCATGTAATGAGGTACCTTAAGGGCACAGTTAAGTATGGGCTCAATTATGATATGAATCGAAAGACTAACCTGCACAGTTATGTTGATTCATATTGGGTAGGAAACACCATTGAGAAGAAGAGAACATTGGGTTTCTTCTTAATTTTGAGATCAAGTATGGTCTACTGGATTGGAAGGATGTAGCCATGTATGGCACCAAGTACAGTCGAGGAAAAATATGTTTCAACCTGCTCAACTATTTGTGAGGTAGAATGTTTTTTGAAAGCTACTATTTGATTTGATTGATCTGACTTGCATTTTTGTATGATGCAGAGAGGAGCAGTGAAGCTCCAGTATGTGATCAAGATCGATGCCTCTCAAAAGAGGGAGTGATGAATTCTAGCATAGCTATAGAAATAGGTTATCTGAATGTAAAATTATTGGTGAAGTTCGTAGGTTACTCAGATGTAATCAGTCATGTAGGTTGTCATCGAATGTAATCAATCACGACGAAGCATGCAGGTTATCCTTAAACATAATCAGTCCTGATATGATTCTATGCTAGAAATAGATAGAGTCAACTTCAAATACTTCATATAAAAACATGGTGTGATCCGGAATGAGACTTCTAGCATCGCTAGAGAAGACAGGTTGTCTGAGCATAACATCTTGGTGAAGCTCGTAGGTTGCTAAGATGTAATCAGTCCTATAGGTTATCCTTGGATAAGTCTTGGAAAAGCTTGTAGGTTATCATTGGATGTAATCAGTGATGATATGTTCTATGCTATAAATAGTTGATGCATGATATCGTACATGGGAAATGAGACAGGTTGTCCAAGCGGGAAAAATGCTGGTGTAAAAGGTTGCTTGGATGTAATCAGTCCTGTGATGGGTTATATAAATGTAAAGAATCATTCATGGATTGGTATGTAGGTTATTCATATGTAATACACCCCGTGGGTTGTCTGAGTGTAAATAATGAGCCCTAGTGTGGTACACATGTTATTCGGACATAATACACCCTGAAGGTTATCTGAACGGAAAATATCCTGGATGCATGTTGTTCAGATGTAATCCCTTAAGGTTGACCAAAAGAACATAGACGGTGCTGGTGTAGCAGTTTGTTGGGTTGTAATATGTCCTTGCATATATATGAGATATATGTGTTCTCATGTTGAGATGATAAGGTCATGAAGCACGAGAGATGCACCTAGGTGGTTCTCTTTTACTGGTAGAATGAAGGTTGACCGTGGAGGTACGTAATTCATTGAGTGTGATCCTTGAAGGTTCTAACATAGTGGTAGATGCATGATTATCTTAGTGACATCTTGACATGTTCCTATGTTGATCGAAATAATGTGGTCTGCATCTGAGCCATGATCTATGTGATTTGTTTTGTTTTGTGCAGGACAAAAGAGATGATCTGGATACAAAAAGATAAAGGTAGGAAACACATGTTATTTTCATGGAAATTTAAATAAGGTCCTAAAATGTACCTACGCGATGATGGTAGGAAACATAGGTTATTGCAGTGGAAATGTAAAGAAGGTCTTAGTTTGTACCTACATAATTATTTGATATGATGAGAATATGGTAGGAGACATAGGTTATTGCAGTGAAAATGTAAAAAATGGTCCTATTATATACCTATGAAATGGCTTGATCATTGATATGGTGAATACCTAGATGAGTTCTAGGCCTACATCCAGCATGAAAAAGGGTTAGCTCTGTAGAAACTTCTTATGACAGATAGATGCGACACATTGGACAAGATGGATACAATGGTAGCAATGATGATGATGACTTAATGACGATGACCATATGTGTTGATGATTGTGGAAAGAGAATACCTTCATAGTTAAGAGAGAGTGTTCTTGTAATTGTAAGTTCGTAAGATATTCTGATGTATATTACTATTGTATATTGTTTTACCCCCATTGGATATGTGTGTTCCTCCTTTGGGGATTCCATCATTGTAGGTCGAGTAAATAGTCCCCAAGTTAAATAAATTAAAATGTATTAATGTGTATTCTTACATAGGTCACCCCCTCAAGTAACCTTGTCGACCTCGTGGTTGAGTTAGCAACTTAACAATAGAATATAAATAGGGAGGCACCCTCCTCATTTGTCACACACTTCACTTGCTCTCTCATGTGTTATTTAGGAGAGAGAGGAAGAGGAGGGACAGAGAGTTGGTGCAGACATATCTTTCTTAGGTTATTCTATATTTCCGTATTATCTTTGTAACAAAACTATTTTGAGGAAGCTTGCAGGGTTTTCTCCTTTATAGTTTCCCCAATCAAAATATATGTGTCTTGTGTCTTTTGTGTACCTTTGATGTATTGTTGTGCTTTTTATTCTTTCAGATAAAGATCCTAAGTAAAATAACTTAGAAAAAGATAACATAGGCCACCTTCAAGATCAGGTTTACAAAATTTTGTCCACCTAAAAAGAGCCCATTTTTTCTTTTCTTTTGTTACTTTCCATAGAAACCAGAGTTGAAAATTTATGATTTTTCATTTCACTCCTTTGGGAATTGCAAGTGTTGAGAAAAGATATATCAAGATTTCTTGTAGCACTAATTTAAGGAGCATGAGCCTCCCTGCCATGTTTAAGGATAGAAATGTCCAAGTTGATAAATTTCGATTAGGGGAGTTTAATAGATCCTCCCATTATAGAATTTCCATTCACTGTTCGTCAGAGGGATACCTAGGTACTTGGATGAAAGGGAGATCCTTTGAAATCCAAGAATTATTTATATATTTGCTTGGACTGGTTTGGGAGTATTGAAGAAGAATACTTTTCATTTATCCACATTTATAGAGGTTTCCAAAATGACACTGAAATCATTCAGAATGGTCTTGATCCTTTTATTTTATCTCATTATTTGAACACCCATCATCATTGTGTCATCGAAAAATTGGTTACGAGATACGAGAGTATCCATTCCATGAAGCTGGATCTCGTTAAGAGATTCATATTCAATAGCCTCCTTAATGGTTTTGCTAAGACCTCCAACCATGATGACAAAGGGGAAGCGATATATGTGATCCCCTTGCATAATTACCCTTGAGGGAGAGAAGGGAGTTGATTGAAACCCATTAAATAGAATTAAAAAAAAATGGAGAAGTTAAGTCCATGATCCAGCTTAATCATTCCTCACCGAAGCTAAAGTTGAGCAAAGTTTTCCTCATGTATTGCTAGCTTAGCCTATCGAACATTTTGGATAGGTCCAACTTAAGCATTATTCCTTATTTTCTGAAGGTTTTTCAAAGAGTGGATAAACTAATGTGATAATATGACACCATCTAGAATCTGTTGTACCTCCACATATCATGTTTTATCATGGTAAATGATGTGCGGGAGGAGCTTCTTGAGTCTATTGATGATGACCTTTGAGTTGAGCTTATATATGAAACCGTATACTATGATATGATGAAAATTGTTGGGGTTAGTGGGCCTTTCTTCCTTAGGAATGAGAGTTAAAAAGTTCACATTGAAGGAAGAGATAACTATCCTGAGGACTCTTTATTCTTAAATGATTCTCCAAACATATTCAGGGAAAAGATCCCATCAATCTTGGAAAAAGTATATGGTAAATCCATCTTGGAATGACGCCTTTCCCATTTGCATATGGGTGAGCGAAAAAACTTGAGGGACCTTTTAGATGAAATGGTATATTCAAGAAAATGATTCATATCTATAAAAGAGAAATGATCCCAAGCAATCTTGAGCATGCCAAACATAGTCCCAATCATGCCAAGGTGATTTCCAACTAGGATACTTAACAAAAACATGAGTGTATTATGTTTCTCTACAGTTCATGCGTGTGATGTTCTATAAAATCCATGTGTTTTTTTTAAACATGATTTATGCCAAAAATAGGCCACAACTATCATTTTCTCCATAAAAAAAAACCACATCAATTTTGATATGACCAAAGAACACAAGGGTGAACACGATTTTGGTGAGAAGGGAATACAATTTCCACCTTGGGGATCAATCTCTTCATTCGCAGGTATTTACACCAAATTCCATCCTTCTAGTTTAACTATTTCAATAATTTGTATTCCCTAATTGAAACCATAAATTGAGTCATGTGCATGCCCAAATGAAATCAATTTCACTATGTGCATATATATTCATCAACATCCTTGTGAATTGAAACCAATATTCATAAAAATGCAAAGTTTCTCTGTCATTTTCTCCATAAAAACAAACCACATCGATTTCGATATGACCAAAGAACACAAGGGTGAACACGATTTTGGTGAGAAGGGAATACAATTTCCACCTTGGGGATCAATCTCTTCATTCACAGGTATTTACACCAAATTCCATCCTTCTAGTTTAACTATTTCAATAATTTGTATTCCCTAATTGAAACCATAAATTGAGTCATGTGCATGCCCAAATGAAATCAAAACCCCAATTTACTTGTAAAAATGAAATCAATTTCACTATGTGCATATATATTCATCAACATCCTTGTGAACTGAAACCAATATTCATAAAAATGCAAAGTTTCTCAAGTATATAGAAAATTTGCATACAACTTAAAAAAAATTAAGCAAAACCATCCTAAGAATGCATGGAAGCAGTGATGGTAGTGGAGTATAGGTTCAAAATGTTGTCGGTCCTCTTTGATCGATCGATAGTAAAAAATTGGTATTGTTTATCGAGCAATCTATAGGGGCTCTTTGTTTCAATATCAATAGCTCCTCTTGCATTTCTTTTTGTTCTCAGAGAGTGGATATCAAGCGCTCTCGTGCTCCATTTAGTTCTATGAGGAAGATCTTTCTCTCTCTATTTCGTTCTCTGAGGGTGGCTCTCAAGAGTTCTCGAGCTTCGCTTCGAACTGTGAGAGAAGATGTCAAGATATCTTGTGCTTCGGTTCGTTCTCTGAGAAATATCTCTCGTTCTTTGTTTTGTTCTCTGTGATTGGATCTCAAGAGCTCTCATGCTTTGATTCATTCTCTGAGAGGGTATATCAAGATATTTCATGCTTCAGTTCATTCTCTAAGAGTGGCTCTTAGGATCTCTTCAATTTGAAGAGTTATATCCTCCTGGAGATACATCTATGATTCGACATTCGCCCTTATTTGTTCCACATATACGTATGTGGATAATAATTCTAGGGATATGGATGATAAAATACACTGAAACTCTTTGGTGTTGATCTATAAACATACAACACAAACTATTAATATTTATTCTAACTAGACAGACATGTCCATTCATGTTTATTCTGGTAAAAACGTAAAAATAATTAATCCATTCTCAATAACAATAGTAATGAGACCAAACCCTATTGAATATGGAAGTATTACAAACACATAGGGTTACATTGTAGATATATCACAAAGTATATTGATCAAGAAGTGTTGACACAGATCTATCAATAGGGGTTCACTCTCTGTCGACAACCTCAACCCAATGATCTGCCTAAGCACTGGCTCAGACATGTTTTAGCCTTCCTAGCAACACCTTCAGAGTAAATGAAGTCTCACCTGAGATGTTCAAGGGAGCACTGTCAAAACCATGTTTCTACAGTAAGAAGGATGGTTTTTCCCGTACATTTTTCTATTATCGCAACATTACTTCACAGGTCCAAGCATTGATTCGTACATTCATAAATTCATATCATCATTCATCAAATCACACCAACGTATTTAGATCATAGCATAAGTATTGATGCATAAACATATCTACCATCATAACATTATTCAAGACATGAAAGCATTGAATCATTCAGAAATAAACATCATATTGTAGTATTCACCCACATCACATCACATGAAAATAGGAAAATAGGAAGAAGTAAAAAGACACAGTGTTTCACTCAAATCTCCATCATGTCATATTAACTTTGCACCAAAAAATAGTTTCTCAAAACAACTCCTCAATTCATATCTCACGTCAAAGACAGATCAAATATGCGCAAGAGTTCTTCACAATCTTGATCCAAAGATAAACAAAGGACTGGTAAAGACTGACCAAGAATATATTAGAATATTCTTTTACATTACAATCCTAGATCTATTTATAGGCTTGCATCTTTTACAATGCGGTCCACTTAAGTCAACTTACTAACTACTTGGGCCAAAATCTACAAAATAACAACCAAAATCTACAAAATATGAGCACAACATATAAAGCATGACCAAACTTCCTTGCACGCCATCTTTATCCTTGCACAACAACTTTGACTTTGTGCATTAACTTTGGTACTACGCAACTAATCATCTCCAAAATGGCCTACAAACACATCCCCAACACAATTTTGTGGCTTGTCCTAGAGCCACGTCAATTGGAAGCAGTGTACTCATTCGTCTTGGTCTTGAAATCCTCGTACTGCTTCTTTAGTTTGTCCACTTGAATCTTCACCCCATCATTGATGTCTACACAATCTCCCACATCCTGCTTTGATGGACGATCCATGATATTGGCGATGACTTCCTTCCTACTATCCTGCATTGTCTAAAGTGCATCTACTCCCTTAAGCACTGATTGAGCGCCGCTATCCTGGAATTCATCCAGGTGCATTGTGCAACACTCTTTCCTTTCCCTTTCCTTGTTGATGTGCTATTGCAGAGCATTCAAATCCATTGCTTTTGTGAGCTGCATCACCAAATTCATTATTCAAACCAATTCCATCAGTGCAATTAACTGACCTTTAGCTTCCCATAGTTCTATGTTGTCTTTCTCCAACTACTTGGCTTGGACCATGCTTTCGCAAAAGTGTGTGGTGGCATCAGTAACGGCATTAGATTCTTTCACCTGGTCTTCAAGCTATGTCTCTGCATCCTCGATGGCTCTTTTGCACACATCAACTACGTCTGTCGATATACTGAGGATCAACAGTACCAAAAAAGTTTCCATGTCTTTCTTGAAGTCTTCTACAATTTGGCCTAACTTTTGTGCTTTGTCTAGAGCATCCAAGTCTACTTCCAAAACTGGTACTTCTTGATAAGCATCCGAAACTAATTTTTCCAACTTATCCCTATCATCCCATAGTTACGGATTTTCAACAATGAGGCGATACTATGACTTCTTCAACTCCACAATATCTATCCATCCTTGATGCTTCCTCTCGCTCTTGCGACCATAGAAAGTGATCACTGATGATTTGGTATCAGTCGACCAACTCTTGACTCACAACCCTCTATAATTGGACCAATGTTTGAGTTGACGGTTCATTGAGATCCAAAGAGAGTTCCCAGAACTGATGGAGTGAGGCATTGACATCCTCACTATTTTTCTTAATTGCATGTGTTAGAATATCTACATTGTGGATCCACTTCCCCATGCTTATCTCTCATTCCTTCTGTAAATTGTTTGCCTCATGCACCCTCTACAAAATTGCATCAATTAAATAACAAAGGTGAGTGTTTACCTCTCCAAATCCTTCCATTGCCTGTTTCTTCAACAGCTCCTCAGTCAAAGTGGTTGTTGTCATGATATATGCAATAATACAGTCTACCTATGTATTTGTCATTGGCGATGTGCCATTTTCTTCTCCATGTTCATGCCTTCTCTTTGTTCAGGTTTCCTCATATAGGTGTTCTTCCTCTGATTCCATCAGAGTCTTCGAAAATTCCTCTTGCGACTCTAGGTCATTATCATGCACCGACGTCGGCCCTATGCGAGCATCTACTGGAGGACCTGCATTTTCATATTATAATTCATATGCACATACTGATGCTTTCCAATGCGTCAGCTACTCTGCCACTATGGTGCCCAATTCTTCTTCAGTTAGCTTTTATTATGTCTCTAACCATTGTCTCTCAGGGTCCCACTGCACTTATACATGGATGGCATGTAGGCCAATAAAAAATCAAACAACTCATCGATTCTTCCCCATTACTACCTATGTGAGCTGTGGAACCTTCATGGATGTTTCCTGTAAAGATTCCCAATACATCCAAAATTGTATGGTGTAGTCCTTCAGCTTATCTTCCTGGCTCAAGTACTATATGTTCTTGTATTGCACCCTCTTGCATACTTAGGAGGCTACGATTTCCATCACTTCATAGTCATGTGGCTCCATCCATGCAACTAATTCCATCAAGATGATCAACCAACTATATGTGAATGGGCATTTTCCTTCCTGCACAAGCATAGCATATTTCGTTAACTGGTTCAACAGAAAAAGTGACAAGTTCATTTGAACTCTTGTAGCACACTAATCAGCATAGGAAACTACCCTTGAGGTGTACTCATTTTATTGATTCTTTCGCACTAATTTTATAGAAAGAATCATGAATTCAATGCCCATAACCTGCTCATTGATGTTTATTCATGCCCATCGCACTCCAAGTCATACTTCTTTTCTTAAGCTTGGAGGCCAGTCGCTTGTCATTGTCTTTACCTTGGAAGTATTACAACGGGTCAATCTCCTGCTTGGGTAACCACGTGATCTATGAAATCAAATAAACATTGATTGGCATCGGCCTCTCTAGACACAAGTATCCTCCATGAAAGCATTCCAACAGTTTCTTGGTGCATGCATTTGATTCTGTCAATCGCCCAAAATGGTGCATGTGAATCATGCCTAAAATCCTTGATTTTTCCAGTCCCAACGCCCACTCATGAGGAGTGCACACCATAGGATCCTCCTCTAACACAGTCCTTTCCTCAAATGGATTTGCAGTATAATCAGTGAAGGAGAGAAAATCATGGTCCTCATACTTCATCTTAACTATACACGACACGATATCAAAAGTGCACTTCATTCCTTTCAGAATTGCGACCATATTTATGGGGTATCTCTGATTCTTTGTGGGATTCTGTTCCTTGGAACCAATTTTGCGTGGGGAACATACCCAGGGATTTCTACTGTTGTCACCCCTTCCCTTGCCATGGAATCCTTGACCACCTCTGCATCTGATCTTGTTGAACTCCTAGTGTTTCTCTTTTTCTATTGCGGAGACTTGGTTCAATTAGCCCCTACCTTCTTCCTTATGACTGTTGATGAGCCCACTTGCATACTTTCTACTTATTCTTCAATACAAACACCAACGAATACTGAATCCTCATCACTCTCACTCGAAATATCTTATGGTGCTACCCAATGCATTAGTCACAAGTGCTTCTGGAACTTAATCTAACTCAACCTGCAACTCACCCATGACTCTGCAACTGAAATCTATGACTCAATCTCTGCAATTCACTCTCTAAAACTCAATTTTTCACAATGGTGATTTCAACCCACGAGCCACCAATTCTTATAGCACGATATCGACCATGTGAATGAATTCTCAATCATGACAACCAAATACTTCATTCATCACCCGAATCTGTCGTCGATCCTCCCGATCTAATGATTAATCTTTCATTAATGTGTGTCTTGTTAAATATTGTCACCCATTAACTAATTTAACTACTGCATTTATTGTCGATTTGAATTTATCATGTCCCTACAGACATCGCAACATGGATCCCTTATTGTGACTATGGAACTTGTACTTGTGTGGCCCCTTTCTCCTAGCGCGCCATGTTCCTAACTACCATCTCATTCAAAAACAAATATTTTTTTTCATCTTGTGTATTGCCTCAAGCGTCACATAGCACCGGGCCTGTCCTATAGGGCTTTGGCTTTCTACCATTCACTAACTTTGGCAACATTGTACCATATAGTTGTTGCAGCTTTATTGTGCCTCCCTCAGTAATGAAATTGATAATGTAAGGACCCAGCCAGTGAATTTGCAACTTACCTAGATGTTTGATGAACTTGTTGTCATACATCAGCACCAGGTCTCCTTGATGAAATTTTTTGTTGTTGATATGTCGATCGTTCCAGGATTTTTGTCGATCCTTCTCAATGCGCTGGTGGAATTCGGAGACCAAACAATCTTCCTTTAGTTGCACCATTTGACATAGGTGTTCTTCCAATGCTCCTTTATCGTCCATTCCTAAGTGACTGCTGCAATGTGAAAACTTCGAACAATGTATTCCATCGGCATGACTTCCTCTATCCCGTACACTAACTTGAATGGTGTCTGCCCCGTCAACCTTTTGTAGGTACTGCAATATTCCCATAATATTGTCAAAATATTTAAATCCCAGTCATCATAGTTTGTCTTGCAAATATTCGTGAGCACATGCTCCAACACCTTATTGAACTCTTCAACTGTTCCATTTTCTTGTGTATGATAGGGGGTACTCTTCTTATGTTGTATCTAAAGCTCCTCTATGAGGGCACTAATAGTACGATTGATGAAGTGACTCCCCTGATCGTTCATTAATATATTTGGACAACCAAACTGAGTAACAACATTGTCAAATAGGAACCTTGTTGTCATCGCAACGATGCAATCTACAAATGGTGCAGCATTCATCCACCTCGTCAAATAATCCATTGTCATTATGCTATACCGTGCACCATTTCTCTTTCCTAGTGGTTTGATTGGTCCCAAAAAATCCACTGTCCATTTATTAAATGGTTCCAGCGTCACCTGTAGTACTAGAGGAATCTCATCCCTCCATGTTGGATTCCCAGTCCTTTGAAAAATGTCTCTAGTCCTCACATAGTTTGTTGCATCCCCATTGAGAGTTGGCCACCAAATCCTTGCATGGAGTACCTTCCTAGAAATAGTGGGACCTCCATACTATCCACCTACAACTCCCCCATGTGCTTCCGCCAAAATCTTCTCCTGTTCATGTGGTAGGACACATTGCCATAGGATCTCGTCAGGTCCCATGTTCTAGAGTTATCCAGCAATCAACTGGAAATATGTGGCTTGAACAACCAAATGTTTCTTCTGATTTGCAGTGATCCCTTCTAGTGCTTTTCCCATCACCAAGAACTGAACTATTTTCTCATAGTAGTCGTCAACCATTCGAAATATGAATAGTTGTGCATTCAGTAACCCATCCTAAATGTTTGTTGGTTCTTCACCTGTCTCATTTCGTGACAAGTGGTCAGGTCCTGCATTCAAGCGACCTGGCTTCACAATTATCTCGAAACCAAACTCTTGGAAGAGAATTAGTGAATGAAATTACGTCCCCCACCAACACAGGATTATTCACCAAGTATTTCAAAGCAGAGTGATCAGTGAACATTTTGAATTGACTTCCCAACAAACAGTGCCAAAATTTTTGCAATGCGTAAACCATTTTGAACCTTTCTCTTTCTATTGTGGTATATTTCTTCTCTATAGATGATAACTTACGACTAGCAAAATAAATTGGGTGATCAGTGTCTCCTTCGCCAGGTTGCATGAACACCACTCCCAACACAATTAATGATGCATCAACATGAACATGGAACTCCTTCGTCCAATATGGAAAAACCAAAATTGGTGTTGTATCCATCTTTGTCTTCAATGTGTCCAAGATTCCTTGATAGTCATGGTTCCATTCAAACTAGGCATCCTTTTTTCACAATTTTTCCATAGGTGTTGTTATCACAACATATCCTCTAATGAACTTGCAATAGTATCCCATATGGACCAATGTCGCTCTACGTTACTTCACATTCATAGGTGGTGGCAAGTTAAGAATCAATGCAATCTTGGTTGGGTCAACCAACAACCCTTATTTGCAAACAATGTGCTTTAGAAACATCCCAAAAGGCGCAAAGAATATGCACTTATTTGAATCCAACGTGATCTTATGCTATCGACACCCCTCCAGTATCAATGATGCATTTTCCATATGGTCCTTTTTCAATCCATATAATGTCCAAACATCCAGGTATACTACCAAGAACTTTTGATAAAATATTTGAAAGCAACGACTACGATCCTGGAAAATATCGTAGGTGCATTCTTCAGTCCAAATGGCATCATATTTTACTGAAAACATCCCCATTTTGTAAAAAAAGGTGTCTTATGTTGATCCTCTTTTGTGATCTTAATGTGGTGATAGTGAGAAACACCATCCATGAATGAATATATCACTTGACCACCCACTCCTTCTAGTACTTCATCATTAAATGGTATCGTAAATGGATCATGTAGGCATGCATCATTCAATTTTCTGAGGTCAACACAAATCCAAACCTCACCTTTCTTCTTATCTTGCACCAGAATAGGACTTATCCATTATGATTCCTCAACTGGTTCTATTATTCCCGCATCTAGCATTCTGTTGAGCTCATCCTTCACCCTCTCCTTGTATCGTGGATTTGAGTGATACGACCACTGCTTCACATGATTCACATATGGCTTCATTGGGATCTTCATCTCTCCCAAATATCCTATTATCCCCTTCATTTCAGAAAACTTTGTTGGGAACAAATCTTGGAACTCATGCAACATATCACTAATCTTCACCATTGTTTCTTCATCCCAGTAGTCCCCAATATTCGCTAACTTTGGTTACTCCTTTGTCCCAATGTTGACCTTCTGAATCTTTGGAGCAACCAAATCCGATTGGTCCGTTAGTCGAATCCAACTATCATTGTAATAATGAAATATGAATAATAATAATATATTGGATGATGGATAAAATGTACAATAAGCTCGCATTTTATATGGCTTGAGCCAACATAGTGAAGGGTTACACCCTTTCACTAGTAACCTAATAGTCTAATTAATATTTTATTTTATATTTGTTACATTGCCACTCCCTTTAAGGAAGCTTTGTCCTCAAAGCTTAAGTATTTTCCTAGTGTCGTTCTTTATTCTGACTCGGTGTCGGTATTAGAATCGGACGAGGTCTCTTGTGCAAAGACTTGCACTTCCTTTCCATTGATGATTTTGCACTGTATTGTCTCATTGTTCCTACATTTATGACCAAGGGTCCAATCATCACCGCATCGACGACATATTTTTTTCTTCTTTTTCTTTTTATTATCAGATTAACCGTTAGATGACTTTGATCTATTTTCCATTTCGTAGACGTATTATTGAGGTTTGTGGCATTGATGGCCAGAAGACCAAGTATCTACACAGTACCTACATTGTGTCTCTTTTTTTTGTCGATAATGGCTATCGCCTTTTGTTTTTATTCCTTCCAATTTGCGTTCTGCAGCTTTTGCTTTACGTCTTGCTACTTCTACGTTAGGTATGTCATGTAACTTTAACTCTTTTTTGGAGGTGTGGTTTAAGACCTCCTAAATAGGTTTCGATTCTTTTCTTGTCAGACAACCCAAATACTCATGTTGATAAGGATTCCCATTGATGAGTGAATTCCTCAACGTTTCCAACTTGCTGTATTCTGGTAAGTTTACTAAAAAATTCATCTTCTTTGCTTCCTTGAAACCTATTAAAAAAATCATTTTTGAACAAGTTCAAGGTGTAGGTAAAATAATCTCTCTTCCACCAAAAGTACTAATTATAGGCATACCCTTCCATATGCATTGACGCATATTTCACCTTCTCCTCGTTAGATTGAATGTTGTAAATGTCGAATTATTCTTCTGCTTTGTTTAACCAAGCAATGCATTGGTATTCACTCCCATTGTATTTCGAAAACTCTATTTTTTCCTTAGGTGGGTACACTTTGTAAGGACGACGTTGATTTCATTTTGCCTTATGGTTTGATGTTGGCTCAGAACTACTGGATGATGAAAGTGACATATCTGAATTGATTCGTTGCTGGTGGTGATTTTTAGTTTTTCTTTTCTCTGCTATTTTACTTATAGCATCTATTTTGTTGTTTAATCATGCCTCCATATCTGGTAGTACTTATGTTTCTATCTCTTGCTTAAGCGTCGCATTGTTAATCTTTATTTATTTTTGCAATTCTTCTTGATTCTTTGCGAGTGTTTCCTGGGAGGCAACATGAAATGAGGCATCTAGCGTGTGTGGACTGCTGACTTGGCCCGAACTGGGTACGAGCCTTTGTAACATCTCGATTAATGTATTATGGTTCTGTGTCATGGTGCTCATGTTCTGTGTTAAGGTGTTTATGTTTTGTGTTATGGTACTCATTTTGTCATCCACATATTTTTGTTTTTCGTTTAGGATGTCAAGTTTGTCGTCGAGCATTCTTTCTAGTACCCAAAAAGGATCGTTTTTGAGTAATGTATTGTTATTTTGCATCTTTTCCTTCAAGACTTCTTCGTTAGCGACAAGGGACTTTATGTCCTTCACCATTTTTTCGATCTTCTCTTTTAGTTCCTCCATGGTCTTGGACCTTGTATGCGGAGGTGTGTATTTCCACGCTATTTTGGCTAATAATATATTTATTAATTAATTAATATTATTATTTTATATATATATATTATAAACTATATTATATTTTGTATATAGTTTTTTTTTTAAATATCATAATAATAAATATAATATTTTTTTTATAAAATATATTATTATAAATATATTATATTACCATATAATTGAAATAATATATATATTATTATGTTATTTTCTGTTTAAAATAAATATTGTGTTGTAATATTTATTTTGTTTGGTTTTCTTATGCAGGTCGTAGGTTGGATGATAGAGGCGGAGCTGCATGGAGTTTGGCAGCTGTCGGGGTGAGCGCAGGTGGGAGGAGAAGGGAGTGCGGGATGGGTGGTGGAAGCAAATAGTGGAAGATGGAGGAGATAGCACACGGGGGTGGAACATGCAGGGGTAGAGAGTGGATGGGAGCTGGGGGAAAGGACAAAAGTGTGGAAGTGGAGGTGAACGCGGAATGGGTGGTGGAAGCTAGAGTTGGTGCGGTGGGAAGCAGGGTAGAGGAGGGAGCAGCGTGCAGGAGGCTCGACCATAGCAGCAAGGAAATGCGTGGACAGTTGGGTGGAGTGGTGGTGGAATTTGGATGGGGGAGTGCGGAAATGGAGCAGCGTCAGAGGGATGGAGAGTGGACGAAGGACAGCGCGTGGAGCAGTGGGGGCGGTGGCAGCGTGGATGGTGGAGGATAGAATGGAAATGATAGAGGCATGAGGATGGTGGAAGGTGATGTGGAGAGTGGAAAAGGTGCAATGGAGAGTGGTGTGGAGGAGAAGCAAAGTTTGATGGCTGCGAAGTAGAGAGGAGAAACAGATGGGGGGTGGAATGCTCAGGCTGGAGCTGGATGAAGTTGGGGGTTTTTTTTATGTGTTTATTTTTTTTTGTTTTTTTTTGTTTTTATTTGGATAGGGTTTGGGATGAAGTGATAGGTGATGAAGTGGAGCAGCAGAATAAATCCAGGATTTATGAGCTGAGTCTGAGCTCAAGTCAAAGGAGCCGAATCGGAGCTCTGATACCAAATGGAGTAACTGAATCCGGTTGGTCCGTTAGTCGAATCTGACTATCATTGTAATAACCAAATATGAATAATAATAATATATTGGATGGTGGATAAAATGTATAATAAGCACGCCTTTTATATGGATTGAGCCAACATAGTGAAGGGTTACACCCTTTCACTAGTAACCTAGTAGTCTAATTAATATTTTATTTTATATTTGTTACAATCTTCAATGGTTGATTAAATTTATCTGTCAGTATCTCGGCTGCTACGATATCCTGACTTCCTTCAATCTCCAAAATGTTTATGTTCCTTGGATTATCACGATCGTTGGGCGCTCTTGTCACATTGTAGCATTCCATCATCAATTGCATCATTGGTGCCTCATGCGGATCCACCAGATATGCGACTGTTACTACCTTCAGAACAACGTCGTGGATATGCTTCAGATAACTATGAATCTATAGAGCTACATTTGCAAAACTGAAGGTGTGACTGAAACATATTTACACCTCCTCCCATGTCATAATCTCTCTGCGCAACTCGGTTGATACATACTACTATCGTGGAATTTCATCCAATGTGTGTATAAAATCATGTACCCACTCATCCTTTGGTCATGATACCCACATGGTTTGACATGTAATTAAATGACTTCTAGGATCATTATTCCCATCATACGCCTCGACTTGGTAATGGTATTCTTCGCCAAAGAGAATTTCCATCAACCTGCGACACTGTGGCCGTCGTTTGATCGAATTCTTCTATGTCACCCACCAACATGCTAGAATATCCTTCAATGCTTCATCCAACGCCAACAACCTCTGTGTTTATGACACCATATATTCTATCTTAACTAGAAATTTAGGTAAATCAGGTAGTCCTTCACATACTGGAAACTCAACAATATCTATTTGGACTTGGCACAATGACTGAGTAATTAGGCCATAGTTCCGAACCGACACCTCATGCATTTGATTCTACTAATTTTCAAAAGCATCCTTAGAGTCTGAATATGTAGAGCTATATCTATGCCAACCTAGCTCGCTATTGACAATCGAATGGATGTAATCTTTTGAGATGTTGTACGTGTGATCCCATCCTCCTACAACTTCTTCCTTAACTGGTTCAACATACCTTCTTCCTTCATTTCGATCCATCGAGGCTATGACTCTAATATTGTGGTTCTCAAAGGTCATCATACACTTCCTAAAATTAATCACCTCCAAGCTTTCATTGGCCCATCCAATTCCCACCATCGCGAGGTACGAGCCTCCACCATAAATAACCTTAATAACATTGAATTCCGCATAAGTTTTCATTCCTTCAACTTCCACTACGAGATGCATAATTTGCCCAATCGGTGTTACTCTATTCTGGTTAGCCAGTCACAGCTACATAGGGGACCAAAACAATAGTGGTTTCCCCATATTTTCCCAAGTCTTCTTTGTCAGGATGTTGACATCCGAGCCTAGATATAGAATGAGTGAATCCACATCGTAATCCCTAATATGAATATTCATTCTCATCTCTTTCCATGCCTTTTTCTAAATATTCATTCTCATTCCTTCAACTTCCACTACGAGATGCATAATTCACCCAATCAGTGTTACTCTAGTCTGGTTAGCCAGTCACAGCTACACAGGGGACCAAACAAACTATGGTTTCCCCATCTTTTCCCAACCCTTCCTTGTCAGGATGTTGATATCCAAGCCTAGATCCAAAATGAGTGAATCTACATCATAATCCCCAATCTAAATATTCATTCTCATCTCTTTCCATGTCTTTTTCTTGAGCAAGGAATTCACAACAGAATCCTTCTGTCCCTTCTTCGGTCGATACAATAGACTCGTGATCTCAGACAGTGCACCAAGATTATTTTCCAGTGATATAAAACTTTCAACGAAGTTCTGCAAGGTGCCATGCTATCGCAATGGCCCTGCTACCAAAGTTGAATAAAAATAAGGCAGCATTTCACAAATAGGAAACTTACTAGGATCTCTCCTTATCATGTCACATGCTTCAAAGAATGTGTCCCTCTTAGTGTCAACATCAAACTGCACCTTCTTCTTTCTAGCCAAATGAATTTTTGGAATCAGGCTATCATCTCCTATCATCACACCTCCATGAGTAATGACAACAACGTCCGCGTCCTATATTTTAGGTTTTGCTGAGATCGTCACAACTGTTGGTCCCTAGTTTTGGTTTGGTGGTGGATTCATTGGATGGTTCAAATTTTGATTTTCATTTTGGTTCTGATTCTAATTTTGGTTTTAGTTTTGGTTCTGCAACTGCAAAACGTTCCTTGCTTTCCACTTCGTGATCAATTGCAAACAGTTCTCAACGTTATGATCTGCAACGATACAATAAGTACATTGCTCTTGTAATTTCGAGAAGTATCTCTAATAATGTCCTAGTAATCCAAAATTCTAACATTTCATAGGTCCGCGACCTCATCCTCCTCCTCGACCAAAGCCTCCACCTCATCCTCCTTGAAATCCTCCACAAAATACTCTTTATTGCTGATATTGCAATTAATTAAACTGTTGTTGTGGAGGGGGATTCAACTGCAGTTGTGCATACTGTGGTTGTGTGTACTGCGGTTGATTATAATGTGGTTTCTATATGGCATACTACATTTGGTTGTACTTCAGCGATGGCAGAGAAAATTGCGGTTGTGGCATAAACTACGGTTGTGGTTGCGGCTATGATAAAAATGGTTTCTGTGGTTGTGGTTGTGTTTGTACCACCTGCGATGGATGTTGTGGTTTTTTATTTGTATTTCCTATTCGATAGTCTTATCCCTTCACATAGTACATTGCATCCATTTCCCTTTCCTATAGCAAATAATATGCTCGACAATCTTTGTCTCCATAACCAACAGATCAACATAATGTGCAATACAGATTTGTCGACTTCATGACCATCTTCTGCATAAACACACAATATTCGTGTCGATGTCCTTGAACTTGGAAGATATGGCACCATGGCATGATGCCATGACTCAACGGATTTGGATTTCTTGATGATAGATAATTTTGTAAGTTTGGGTATTGATCCTTATGATGTCCTTCCACATGGCATCAAGTACACCATATTTCTTCATGGTTCTCTCTTCCTTTCTCGATATCTTGTAATTGGATCATCAAGCTCACCAACTGGGATTGAATATGATGCTTGCCAACTCTAGTCTCACCAACAGATGAAGATTCTAACTTCATCACGATATCCAAATCCTGGCTCCAAGTCACAGTATTTTGCTGCATCAAAGGTAACCCGATATGTGGTACTAATGCCGCGATGAATGATTCCTTGTGTTGTGCATCACTCATTCCAAAGATGAATTTTTCCATCAGTGTATTGAATTGTTGATCAAAATCCAAAATAGTCTCATTTGGATATTGCTTGATATCCTTCAACTTTGTGATATATTGCCCTTCAGAATTCAAATTTCTAAATTCCTCGATCAATCCTTTTATGATATTAGCTATATTCTTCACTGGAATCCCCGTAGGAACTTGTGTAAACTTCATGTACCATTCCAGTGCATGACCTCAAAAGGTTGTCTCCAAGTGACCCTTCTTAACATCATCCTCTAGGACTTACTGGACAGTCCATATCACTTAACATAAGAATCAATGTTGCTCAGGATCCTTAGTCCCGTTTACCTGAAACAAAGGTAACTTTGCATCATCGCCCACCATCTTGGGCCTTCTTTCTACATTCGATGATCCAATACTATTACAATGTTAATGACATGTCAGACAATGTGGTGTTGATCTAGTCTGTCTTCCTGAGTGTGGAACGGTGCACGGAGCTATGGGTACATTGTTTCTATGTTTTGGTATTTCCTCGGGCTTAGTCGTAGCCTAGTCGTCTCCTTCGTCGACATAGGGTTTCTTCTTCCCTTGTGATCTTCTCTCTTGGCCTCTTATTTCAGTTGCAACAAGACTCTCTCTTGTCCTCTGCCTCTTCTCTTGTTGAAACCTTCCTCCACCTCACGTAAGACCACTTCCTTCCTCAAATTCCCTCATAGTCCTGTCGTAACTTCCATCTATCTACCCCATATCATTCCATCCAACCCTTATTTTTGCGACACCTACAACCTCCGTACACCAAGGCTCTACTCGTCAGAGTTCATCTTCAATATGCCTTTTTCACATATGAGCATCTTAATTGATAATTGCAAAGATAACAAAAACCTACCTATTGGTCCTTTGACGAATCCTCTCTCTGTGTTATTGTAATATTTGATTGTGTCGACCACAAGATCAGTGATGTTTCCCTCCAAGATGTTGTCAAGCCAAACTTTGTCAGCCTTCGATACTTTGATGTCTATCTCGTAAAGCTGCTAGATCAATTTTGGGGTCCAGCAATTTGGTTCGCCTCCTTGAATATTTGTCTTCTGATAGTTAAATTGTGCCAACCACTTGTATAAGATGATCGAGAACTCAAAAAATAAGTACTCATGTAGATCAGAGTATAGGTACCTTTCCACCCACTTATGTGTCGTTAATCCAGGGTTCTGATTCTCTTCCACAACAAATTCTAGTGCCTTATGGTTGAATCAATCTTAGATCTCCGGTCTCATTGGATGCCACAACATGTCCTCCTTCTCCTTTGCACCAAGGTCCCAAAAATGGAACCATTTGTTGACACAGATCCATCAACATGGGTTCACTCTCTGTTGACAATCTCAACCTAGCGATCTCCTTGAGCACCAACCCAGAGAGGTTTTACCCTATCCAGCAACACCTCCATAGTATATGAAGTATCACCTGAGATGTTCATGGGAGGAATGTTGGAACCATGTTTCTGTTGTAAGAAGAAGGGTTTTGCACATACGCTATTCTACTGTCGCAACATTACTTCACAGATCCAAGCATTGATTCATACATTCATAAATCCATATAATCATTCATCGGATCACACCAACGTATTCAGATCGCAACAGAAGTATTGATGCATAAACATGTCTACCATCATAACATTATTCATGACATGAAATCATCACATCATTCAGAAATAAACATCATATTGTAGTCTTCACCCACATCACATTGCAGGAAAACAGGAAAACAAGAAGAAGTAAAAAGACACAGTGTTTCACTCAAATATCTGTCATGTCATATTAAATTTGCACCAAAACACAATTTCTCAAAAAAATCCTCAGTTCTGATCTACATCAAATACAGATCACAGATGCATAAGAGTTCTTCGCAATCTTGATCCAAAGATAGACAAAAGACCAACAAAAACTAATCAAGAAGCTCTTAGAAGATTCTTTTACATTACAATCCTAGATCTATTTATAGTCTTGCGCCTTTTACAATGCTGTTCACTTAAGTCAACTTCCTAACTACTTCGACAAAAATCTACAAAATAACAACCAAAATCTACAAAATATGACAACAATATACAAAACGTGACCAAACTACCTTGTGCGCCATCTTCCACCTTGTGCAACAACTTTGACTTTGTGCATCAACTTTGGTACTGCGCAACTAATTATCTCCAAAACTTCCTGCAAATAAGAAGAACCTTGATCAATCAAGCAAGAAAGAAGGAGAGATGTCAAAGCGAAGAGCTATATTGGGGATAATATCATAGAGAATTTCCCTAGGTGCATAAGGTTGGGTAATTATCCTATACCAAGGAATTAATAGAATCTAATGACGAACATGAGAATCAGTTATGGTAATTAGAAATGGTAGATCCTGGGACAAATTTCTGGTAAAAAAACAAATAATGCCTCTCTATGTTTCTACTGCTGCAACTGAATAGTCCTCGCCATGACAATGTTGTTGTCTGGGATCCTTTCCATGATAATGATGAAGAAGAATATGAGAAAACTAGGCTCTCCTTAATACCTATCATAAAACAGACTATAAATAGGAATCCAACTGAACCCTAACTCACTCTTTTCATGTCGGTCCCACTTCATGGTTTTCCTTTCCTTTATTCAATATTTTAATGTGGACTTAAATGTGAAATTAGGCCTCGAACATTGTGGTGTAACCAACTTTGAGTGGATTTTAACATGAAAATAGGGTTGTGTAGTTATAATTAGTCATAGTTGTATAGATATATTTAGTTGTAGCTATATCGATACCTAGTAGTTGATGAATGGATAATGGGTAACTTTTTATTGAAATATAGATAATCAATAATTACAATTATACATAAATAACACCTTTAAAATGAACTTAACATGACATTAATAATTCATACAATATAGATAATATACAACTTTTATTGAAACATAAATAACCAATAATTACAACTATTGAAGAACAAATTTAATATAAACTTAATATGAAATTAAGTTTTAAATAAGTCTACAATTTAAAGTGAAATTCAATATGAAATTAGATCTATGTCGTGGGGAACCGTTACCCCGACTCTCCCAATGAATGAGGACTCTCTATGCTACATCCACCACTTGATGTTGTCGTGACTAAGGACTCACAGTGCTACATCCGCCACTCGTTGTTGGTGTGTTGGAATGTGACCTTTTCTATATATAGACTTAAATTATATTTTTTATTTGGCATTTTTTGAGATTGAATTTGGTGTGATGGATAATGATTTTTAAATTTTATGATAATTTAGTTTTTTTATTGAAAATGGTTAAAATAATTTAACTTTTATTACAACCATAATTTTAATTGTGTAAATTGTCTATATTTTTATTATATTATATTTTTTTATAAAGATAGTGTTTATATTTTAGAACCTAGGGTGGATTAATAAGTATTTTTCCTAGATTCTAGGATGATGATACAAGTGTACTTTCGTAATTAAAAAATAATATAAAAAATTAATTTGTAAGTGATGCATGGATAATTGGGAGTTGGTGCATTGATAATTAATACCTAATAATTAGTATCTGATGCATGTATAACATACAACATGTTGATGAGGCCTAGCCAATAAGTAATTATAATTAAGCATGTAGAACAAGTAATAGATAACTTGTTAGTAGCACCTAAGTAGCACCTAACTTGTCGCCTATCGGTCTTGACTAACCTCAAATTAAGTGGTTGCACCAATATTTTAAAATCTGGGGTGGAATAGAAGTATATTTTTTTCTTAAATTACAAGAGGATGAGACAAGTGTACTATCCAAAAAAAAAATTGTAAGTAAGTTGCACTTTATTAATTCAAAAAAGAAAGATTGTTATATATTTTAATAGGCGGTTGGGAACTCAAACTAGCCTCACAATGTTCAAAGTGAAACTAACTGTTCGAACTAGTTATAACATGAATTTTATAGACACATCAAATTAGCATGGAAATATGTAATCTAAACATATGGTTGACCAAAAATCTAACATACAAAACCCAATTATATAGATTTAAAAGCTCCATGGATGGTGTAATACTATTTGAGACTTGGCATGACCAAGACTTCCAAACTATATCAAAATAAAGATAATAGAAAAGAAAAGGCCATAACTACAACCTAGTTGTCTTCAGGGGGTTTATGGGTATCCACCTAGAGAACATAATTGAAATATGGACATGTGTCCTTCACATTTCCATGAAGAGAAAAACCCACAACCGAAGGAGCATCCATTGCAGAGGCAATTAATAGAATAGCACCCCCAAGCAACACTACATCATCTGGGGACATAAAACTCGCATGGTCCTTAAGATCATGGCATTCATGAAGACACATTAGCATATTTATTCTTCTATTGAATTGTTCCATCGTGTGTGTGTCATTTTGCACCTATTTCCTATTACCAAATTGGAGCTTCCAATAGCCATTGTATTCTTGTTCTATGTGTGAAGATTTTTATTCACCTCCATGCCATAGATGGGAGATGGAATAACAGTTGGAGGAGGTGACTCTAGATGAAATCCCTTGGGGTTTCCATAATCATCATAGCATCCAATATGGCATCCCCAACCACTATTCACTGAATTATCCTCATTCCTAGCCATATTCCCTATCAATCTAATGGAGGAAGACATTGAGGATCTTCTCATGATGACCTTTAGGTAGGAATTTTAAAAGTGTTGAAGAAGTACATTAAAGGATCTGTTACTGACTAGTATTGGAGAGGGAATACCTTTACATGCGAGAGTACAAAAAACATAAAACCATCGTATCAAACCTCTCAGCTAAACCATAACCTACTCTATATGGACATCCAGATGAATTGAAGGATCGTGCAGAGTAAATGCTGATATTATTTATCAAATTTAGAACCATCCACATGTGATCAAACAAGGAGTCATCTTCCCAAGTTCCTTGTAGGATATCCAATATTGCTTTATCTTGATAACACCGTATTTGAGGTAGAATTTTCACCTTGGGACATGATCCTGCATTCCTCTTAGATGGGATTATTGGTGCACAAATCTAGGGAACAACATATTTCCTCACTACAAGAGTTACCAAACAAATTTGCTAATTTATCTACCACATTGTTGGATTCTTTTTTCACATGAGAGGGGATGATAGCCAACTGGTTGGAGAGAATATCCTTCATATATTACAGATGTCCCAAAAGACACCAATTGGGGGATATTTTCTCAACTTTAGAACCCTTTAGTAATTTGGAGAGGATACAAATGATCACTTGTGAGTCTCTTTTAGTTACTATGCGATGCAAGTTGAGGTGGATTGATTTTTGTAGTCCCTGAATCAATGCCCAAATTTACACCACTTTATTAGTATAATTACCAATGGTACCTTCCATAGTTTGGATGATGAGTCCATGCTCATTTATGAAGACAAATCCAAACCCAACAGGCCCAAGATTACCCTTGGAAGCTCCATCAAATTTTATTTTCACAAATCTAGAAGGAGGATGAGACCAAGTAAAAGAGATAGAAAAATGCATGGAGAAAAGAGAGGCATACAAGGAAGTGGGAGGGGGCCCTCAACATTACCTAGGAAGAGAGGATTTTCTACTCAACCATGTCAAAAGAGAAATCCTCTTGAGACCAATTTGTGATTTTCACTATTTCCATAATTGTAGCTTTTATAAGATCTCATATCGTTAGACAAGATACTTGTTGAGAAAGAAATGTACATGTATTTCTTTCCTTTCATATATTCCATATTGTCAATCCTAGCATCAACTGCCAAATTTAATTTAAAATTGGGTTCTTGAAATCAGAGGCTCTCCATCCAACAATAGTATTTGTGATGTTATCCCTATTTCTATATGTGGTGTGCATGATTTGTGACACTTAATCCCAAATATTATCCCTGAACTCATAATGATTGAGAAGCTATTCCATGGATTCTTCATGGTATTGACATAGAGTGAAGACTAATGAGCCAATGAAGTTTATTTTTTGTAAGTTATCCCAATTTATAATGATATTGTTCATCACTTTCCATAGAAAAATACTTACCTTTGGATAGAGATTAGAAGTCCAAGTATGCTTCCAAGAAATAGATATGGGTGAGGGAATGAAATGAAATTTAATATAATAGGATTCCTGGATAGTGAAAATATCTTTGGAAAAATCCCCCCCATGGAGGATGTATGGCCCCTCATTTCTATTTTTCTGATCTCTATTGCATTGCTCCATTGCACTAGATTATTGTTAAGAGGTATGCTCAGGTCTGGTTGTTTTCCTTTGTCACCAAACATCATTGGAATCTCACACTAACCAATAATCAGAGACCTTTACCAAACCAATGGTAAGGAATTTTTCTCTCAAGTTTATTCCAGATCTTTAATCTCTTCTAGCATTGGGATCTATTTCCAAGAGTCAATATCCTCCTTAATGATTTTGCTAAGACCTTTAACCATGGTGACAAAGAGAAAGAGAGACATGGGATCCCCCTTCCTAATTCCACTTTAGGGAGAAAAAGGAGTCGATGGAGAGCCATTAACTAGAATGGAAAAAAGGAGAAGAATTTAAGTTCATTATCTAGTTTACACATTTCTCATTGAAGCCAAAGGTGAGAAAATTTTTCCTCGTGTACTACTAGCTTAGCCTATTGAAATTTTTGAAGATTTCCTACTTGAACATCATTCCTGGTTGTCTAGAGAATTATAAAGAGTGTATAACCTATTGTGCTAATATTACACTATCTAGAATTTGTTGTCCTTCCATGAATCTGGTCTTATCATGGTAAATGATGTCGGAGAGGAGTTGCTTCAGTCTATTGGAGATGACCTTTGATATGAGATTATATATGAAATTGTATAGTGTGATATCCTAAAAACTATTGGGGTTAGTGATCCTTTCCTCCTTAGGAATGAGAGTTAAAAAGGTCACATTGAAGGAAGAGAGAACTATCCTGGGGACTCTTGAGTCTTCAATTATTCTCCAAACTTATTCATAGATGAGATCCCAACAATGGTGAAAAAAGTATGTGGTAAAGCCATCTTAACCTAGCACCTTTCCTATTTGCATATGGGTGAGTCCACAAACTTGAGGGACCTTTTAGATGTAATGGTATATTCAATAAAATGATTCAATATCTATAAAATATAAATGATCCCAAGAAATATCAAGCCTTCTAAACCTAGTCCCAAGCCTTCCAAATTGATTGCAAACTAGGGTAGGTAACAAAAACATGAGCGTGTTATGTTTCTCTAAAGTTCATGCGCGTTATGTTCTACAAAATGCAAGTGTGTTTTTTTAAAACATGATTTATGCCCAAAATAGGTTGCGCCCACCATTTTATCCATAAGAATGAACCACAGTGATTTCACGATGACCAAAGAATGCAAGGGTGAATGCAATTTGGGTGAGAAGGGCATACAATTTCCACCTTGGGTATCAATCTCTTCATTCTCAGGTACTTCCACAAAATCTCATCCTACTAGTTTGACTAGTTTTCATAATTTGTATGCCCTTATTGAAACCATAATTTTTTTAATTTGTATGCCCTAAAATAAATCTAAACCATAAATTGAGTCATTTGCATGCCCGAAGGAAATCAAAATCCCAATTTACTTGTAAAAATCAAATCAATTTCACTATATGCATATATATTCATGACCATCCTTATGAATCCAAACCAATATTCACAAATATGCAAAGCTTCTCAAGTATATAGAAATGATTACATACAACAACAACAAAAAATTCAAGAAAAAATCATATATTTCCCAAACTACATAAACAATGACACTAAATGGCCTATAGTGTCCAAAAAAATTCATTCCACAACAAATAATAACAAATCAAAATCCTTTACAATATTGGGAATTTATGCATCAATATCATCATTTAACCCTCCTCTAGGATCTATCCCTTGCCTCTACTCAGAATATCAAACTTGGTCCTCCAAGGACATTAATCAACACCTTATAGTTTTGATTAAATTTCCTAGTCCAAATGTTAAAATAAGGTAGAGAAGCTTCCCACACTTAATATTTTTTTTCACTTAATTAAAGGGTACATTTTGGATAAGGTCAAGACAATGGAGTTCCACAATAGGCTCTACGAACATGAAGATACTTAGGGAGGTTGATGTCTTTGATTAAATTCCAATCACATACTATCGTACATGATAGAATCCAGTGGAAATATTGCATCCCTTAAAGATTGAAAATTGTTAGTTTTGTTGAATTATAGTTCCCAAACCACTATACACATATATGCAAAGTTTCTCATGTGTATATAGAAAGAGTGCATACAACTTAAGTAAAATCAAGTGGAATCCATATATGCCCCAAATTACATATAAACAAAGATTCTAAAATTCCTATAGAATCCAAAAATATTTACGCTACAAAAAATAATTACATATATCAAACTCCTTTCCTATATTGGGATGTTATTCATCAATAGAACCATGTACCCCCTCCTCTAGTCTCTAACTGTTGCTTCTATCTAGATTCTCGTAGTTGGTCCTCGAAGGGCATAATCAACACCCTACAATTTTAATGAAAATTCATAATCCAATCCTTAAAATAAGTTAGATTAAGCTTCCCAATCAACATATACACGTAGCACATTTAATGTATTCATCTAGAAATTGAAGTTAATACACATATACGACATAAATATCAGATGGAAAAATGTTAAATGTTTTTCCTTTAGTGTAAATTTGTTCAAATTTAAATTTTAAATTATAAATAGTTCATGTTGTTATTTGTTATACACTAGCTTTACATTTTTCATTTCTTAGAGATTTTATTATACAATGTGTATTTTTCTAATGATATTTTTATTGTATTTATGATTACAGTTGCTACTATGGAACAAAATGCAGATATTTTGAGAGTGATTGATGCAACTTGGAGGGGTCGAGATGAAACCTAGTGCTCCTTGTTAACATCATTAGAGTCTATTGTAGACACTATCAGTTGATCAAACGATGCACTGTATAGCATAACATCATATATACAAAGAAAACAACAAGAATATGGCGATGGCTTAAAGTAGAATAAGCTAAAAATCACCAAAGAGAAAAAATATTCACATTTTAGAGTTCATGTGATAGGTTTCATTACGGACACTAGCAAAGCACATATTTCAATTGAGTGGTGCTTTTTTCAACCAATTAGAGCTCAGTGAATCGAAAGATGGTACATGGGTTTTTACATTCCCCCACATAACAACATGGAATTACTGTTATAATTCATCCAAAAACTTTATGTTGAGTTTGTGTTTAGAAAACATGTAAACAATGTGTGGGGGTTCTAGGGAATTGGTATGGGGATGCCCCAAAACCATACCAAAGATAGGAATATAGATGCTAATCAATGAATATCTCCACCCCATATCCATCAATCAAGGATATACGTCCATCCTGCACATGATTTGACTTGCTCGACACAGGAGGTGTTTCTGACACTAACTCATATTATTTCCTGCACAACACAGCTATTGATAATCACGGGGACTTCACTTATTGAACCTCTTACATAGCACGTGCAATCGTGGGATATTAAAGCATACCCTTAATTTCCAGAGATATTGAACCAAACTCTTTTTGTTGAGATCCCCTCCCAATACTTAAAACCTCCTCCCCACCCCTTTTTATACCTCAATCCTTATAAACCACCCTACCCACCCCCACCTTAAACCCCTCATCCCTCCAATACCTGCAATATATTGGTTCAATTTTTGATAATTTTAAAACCCACAATATGAACTAACGTGATAGGATATTGGTCAACAAGTGAAGCCCCCGTGTTGATAATGCATGCCCCTCTTCCTCTGGTGGGTTACAACCATCACCTTATGGTGAAATAGGACCATTTATTGGTGGGGATATAATGACATCCCATGATCCCCATATTGATCCACACATGTGCATGACATGTGTTCAATCATGATATGGTTGTGTAACAACACAATACCTCTATGATGAATATTGGGTAGGTAAGGATATTGTTAAAACTCTAATGTCGTTCAATTTATTTTTTCCATATTGTACACATATTAAAAAATTCTTAATATATACAATTTTTAATCTTGTAGGAGCTTGCTACCTATATAGGGGGTCGTAGTGTACTTATTACTGTCGTATATGAGGCGACAACAACCAACCCTGAGTTCATGTTTCAACATGTCATTTTGTTAATACATGTCATTTTTTCAATACATGTTAGTTCATTAATTTGATAAATGGTCTAATATTTACAAATTTTTAAGTTGCATGAACTGCATTCTCAAGAGGATGTGGGAGACATTCATTTGAGTGAACCCCCCCAAGTGGATTCTATGATTACATCGGGAATGTAAGTACATAGTTAAATGACTTAATCTTTTTCAAATTTTTTTTATAGTACTCCTTTATAGATTGCTAATATTTATAATTTTTAAACTTGTAGGTCTTAATTGGCTCTATAGAGGGACAAGAAATTTCAAATAGTTATACCTCCCATGGGGGAGATATGTCCCATGAAGAGGTAAGTATATTACAACATGTTAGTTTTCCAGTACATATGATTTCATCCATTCATGTCCATGTATATCTATGACAACACTCTATGACTGTAGGAATCAATGCAAATCACTGCACCACCGCTTTGGTTTGGCTCTCCCTACAATCCAAATCTAGATAAGGGTTTTGTGTACACAAGACATCCTTCTTCCATAAAATGAGAGGGTGTCCATGATCATGGACCTACTGATTCCGTGGTAATGTACACATAACATTTGATGACAATTATTTGCTAGCTTTAAGTTCACTACACAACTTGTTTTTCTTAATGTTTTTTCTTGCATGTTTACAACGTCATGATTGATATTCCTCCATGTAGGACATCAATGGGGTTTTTGATGTTGTCGTTAATGTTGCATCTACAATGGGAATAAGTTAGGAAGAGGTATCTACTTGAATATTTGTATATGTACAGTTCATTTGTATTGTTTTTTCATAATCATGATGTCTAACTATTTTATCATTTGGGGAATGTAGCCTCACTCTAGTCCATTATGCATGTGACCAAGGTTCATGTTCAGCCTACGCCTTTTCTACCAACCAAATAAACCTAGTCTCCTATCCAAGAGCATATTTTTTCAGTGATATGTTAATTAATTAAAATATCGGTTAGTAATTTCTCATGCATACATGTTGATAATTGTTGAGATAATTAACATAGGTTATTTTATTCATAGAGCACCATTGCAGAGAGGATTTTATAAAGGAGGAAGATAGCTCAAGAATCTACACCCTAAATGGATTCAGTGAATGTTTGTTATAATTAGTTAAATTGCGTTTTAATTTTTTACATTTTTTAGTGCTTTAGTATTAGTTCAGTTACCTAATCAATCAACACCTTCTTTTACCTATAGTATCCAGAGATGCATAATGGTCATGGATAGAGGAAACAATGTTTGTAGTAAATATGCAACCGGTGCAGACACTTCTTGTTCCTCTACCCTGTATGGTACAAGTATAGAACACAAAACCACAATAGTATATCCTTTCCCTGGATGGTTAATCTACTAATGAAAATTACTTTCATACCTCAGATATGCAAGCCTTAGTCCTTGTTCCAATGCTCTCCATGCGATCTACAATACCTGTGAAGAAGCATCAAGAAAACAAGACAAACAAGTTGAAAGTAACAATACATATTAACAATCTATTCTAGTGATCAAGGAATCCAACAATATTTAATTGATATTGACTCAAATCAAATATGGGAAAGGGGAACACTTTTGTATTAATCAAATAAGAAATTAAAGCTACAACCAAATCCTTGATGTTTCAAACTTTGTCTTCCACAATAGACATACAACACTCCTTAATCACAAAATATATTCACACACAAACTCACTTAAACTTGGCTATATACCATACTTCAATCCAACAACATAAGGATGCTTTCTTTCATCTCTCTCTCACTCCCTCCATGAAGGCTTCATTTATAGGCCAAGGAAGGTCCACATGAGATGAGATTCTTTAGGAAATGGATAGGGGATGATCCCTATGGGTGAGGAGGTCGAATTCCACCTCTTTGTAGCAGATAGGAACCACTTCCATGATGGATTTCTCTAGAAGCTTCTTGAATCTTATTTTTTCTTATTTTAATTCCACCTACGCTTTTTTCTCAAAGGGGAAAGGCACCAATGCTTTTTACTCAGAAGGGAGAAGTGCTGATGATTCCTAATGTTAATGGAAAATAGGCGTGGGAACTTTGTCATAAGAGGGTAAGTGTGTCAGTCTTCTTAAAGGTGGAAAAAGGTCACCACATGAATCCCTGACCAAGTTATTTGAAGGGTTCTCAGGCATCATTGGACATTTTAGGTGCAACAGAATTACTCCCAAAGTATGAAGCTAGAAGGATGTGATAAATAAAATACTTTGCTAGTTATCGATCTGGTATTAGAGGAAATGAGAGATGAGATCACAAATTCCATAAGACCAAAATCTGACTTATCTGAATCAATCATGGTTGTGGACCAATACACTACAGATCCATGAAGATGACCATGTCATGGCTACCAAGAATACACTGTAGATCCATAATCAAATGATGTAGAAATTGGAACATGGATACGGAATATACAAAGTAGATCCATGTTATCCAAACTCAATATTGAACACAACCACCAAACATATAATGAGGATCTGTGTCATAACTCCAAATAATCTTCCATAGCAACCTGAGGATAGGAAATCATGTAGGAAAATCCTAACCACTCAGGGTCTTCATTCCATTCCCAAAAATGATACAATTCTAACCATGTGAATAGATGTATTGATGTCGAACATGGTAGAAACCACTTGATTAATAATCATTAATGTATATTGTTAACAGGTGCGAGGGAAACCACCATTGATGTCAATGATCCCCAAGGTATCCTAGTACATTCTCCCAAGTGCGGATAAAGGTTTTGAAGTCGAACACTTGATAGAATCTTTCAGTTAAAGGTCTTTGATGAAAACCTACTGTCAAAAGCGAGGAAACCTACCATTGAGGAATGAAGGATTCATGGTACTTAACTTGGTTTCTAAACCTAATCCCTAGATGATCTGCTGAAGTTGCCAGGAATAGATTCATCAAAAGAGTTCCATGATATTTCCCACATCATTGATACAAAACATGGAACAAAAGTTGATTTTTAAGTGATGAAACAACCATGAGACTGAATCTAACACAACCAAATTTATAAGAAGGTATAGTTACTGATGAGTTGGACTGTAAAAGACACATCCTTTGAAAAAATTATGGCACGACAAATGAATTGGAAGCGTTGACTTGACAAGACAGAAACCAGAGGTAATGCAAGGAATATGATGATGCATTCTTTGAATTCACTCAAAGGAGTCAAGTGAATCACAAAAGTGGATCGACTCAAAGACAAGCTAAATACCCAACTGTTCAGAAATGAAAATGTAGATAGGTGCCATGTTCAAAGGTGGACTGTGAGCTTCCATGAATACAAATGAAAAGATACCCCCCTTTCCCTTAATTTCCCCTCCACGAAGAATGAGTGCCTCTTTTTCATTTTTACAAGTTCAAAGAGGGTAACAAACACTCGTTATATCTCATCGAAATATGAGTCCATTCCCATATGTTTTACAAACCTAAGAAAGGAGAGGTTCATTCCTAGAGAGGGTATTTCATCATTTGATTTTATGATCCCGATGAAAGTAAAATCACTATCGTTCATATTTAGAGAGTCTGAACGAAGACATAAGAAGACTCCAAAAGGTCCTTTTTCATAAGATTTATTCCTTGGGGCCCGAAAAAGTATAAAATAATGCCCCATAGAAATCTTCTGGATGATATCAACTAGAGTGTTCCTTTTTCGTAAATAGGCCTAATCGGTCTGAAAAAGAGATAACCTACCACCGACTAGTCAATAATTCAAATACTTTTACACTCGTGAATGTATCAAGTTTTCTTGGCAATCTTTTTTGTGTTTTTAAGGAGACTGAAAATAGATTAAATATAACTCCATAAAGAGTTCTCTTTTTCATAATCCATTTTAACGAGGCTGAAAAAGAAGAAAAGTGTACTCTATATTCTTTTACTAGGTTTTTAACAAGCATGTGAAAAGTATAAAAAACACTCAGTACTTTTTCATTTTTATCGTAAGTGTGAAAAAGACAAAAGAAACTTGAGACATAGCCATAAGCTTCACAAATATGACCTGGAAACTTTGAGAATCAAGTTAGAATTAATTTCATCATAAAACTATAGAAAATAAATAATAAAAACCCACAAAATTAGAATATTTTGATTTAATATTAAAAATAAAAAATCAAAATTAGCTCGCACGGGTGTGGGTCATTGGCGGTTCACTTTATATGAAGTCACATGTTGTAAATTGGAGGTCACGAGTTCAAATCACACCTGAATTTACCTATGTCCCATGATTGCAGGGTGTGTGGGGCACCTAGGGGTATAGTGGTAGTGGGATTGGATCCCTGGACCCCGTGTCGAGTACAATCCCAGTCTCTAGTTTCCAATTCCTTTAGCAAAAAAATAAAAATAAATAAAAAATCAAAAAATCAAAATTACTATAAAAAGAGGTAAATAGTGGAAGTTTTACCATTGTGTGTTTTTACCATAAGGAGAGAGAAAAGTTGATGAAAAGAGGCTTATCTTCAAGTGTGGATTCCAGGAGTTGTATCCCATATTTCTTCAAGCCGCTTGGACTAGGTAAGAGTTAAACCCTTCCTCTTCACATTCACAGTATCCTTTTTTCAAATTTCGGCCGGTCTTAATGGTTTTTTGAGCATTTTTGCAAGAGATGCCGTGTGTTTATTCCGATGCTTTTTCCTGTGTTGGGTTGTGTGTCAAAGCACTGTTGAACTGGGACATAGGCACCAAAGGTTCTCTATCCAAACCCAGCAAACGTTTTGGTGCTCTATCTTCATGGACGAAAGGAACCAATGAGAACGACAAAGAAAAATCCATACAGTGCCTGGAATGAAGGCACATGTGTGGCTTCTAGAACACATTATTCATATGTGAGACCCCGACCAACAGCACTTCGTGGTCAGGATCCACATATTGAGAATTAACATATAATATGACATATATGTCCTGACCAGTTTGTCTCACAAAGGGATACTAGTAGCTCTTACTGGCCCATGGAGCAGTGATGCTTCACTGGATGACCTAATTAACCATTATTGTTCGTTGGGGAAACATTCCCAAGGGGGAGGAATTCCTATCAAATGGATACTATATCGACCTTTGAGGACAATAGTTTACACTATTGTGATGGTCGCAGGGACCATATCAGTGCATTTGACCACCATGACACACATGTTATATTCCATAAAATGTTTGGCTGCCACAATATTCAATTGGTGTGAAGGTTTGTTGGTCATCTTAAAGGACCAGTTAAACAAATGCAGATGGGGTGAACTAAAGCAGTTTGTTTATGGGGAAGTAGTAGTATCTTTCTTCCTGGAGAGGGTAACATTGATAAGGCCTTAGGTACCCTTGAGCAGGATAGATGTCGAAGACACCAGGATGGTCAAGTGGGTACTCGTCATGGCCCGTCACAGTGGTGTAGGTTAAAAGGTTACCTATGGATCAGTCCTCTTTCATTGGATGTGAAGCCAACTACTAATGATAGAAGACTATGCTTACGTGGGGACATAATTTTGCAATGACCCTAAACTTCCATTTCTAGAGGGATAGGAGTGAGACGATCGAGGTAAGAAAGATTCCACCATTCAAGTTTTTAATTTTTTAACATTATATTTTATTTTTATGTTGTAATGATGAGATGTGTAAAAATGACATGTGCATATATAGGGCCTTCTCACCCAGCTAAGGCATCTCCTATTGAGAGGCGAGTAGCATTTCGAGAGTTGGAGATTCGTCACACATATGCAGATGAGGAGCTCAAGGAGATCAGGAAGAACCTATAGAATTTTACTGTGGGGATTCCAGATATCACCACTGATGATTTACCTAGGCGTTATCAGCTCCAGACTGTGGGGGCTTCACGACGCTTTGTGACGCTACTCTATAGAGTGTCCTAGGGTGTGGTGTTCTATCATGATCATCACCATGAGTATTAGTACACATAGGATTCCTCATTTTTGTACATGTATTTACACTGAAAGCTTCAAATCTTTAGTTTTTTCCCCATATATATATGTGTGGTTTAAAACTATGACAGTCCTAAAATTTGGGTGATTTGAAATATTGATTCTTCATCACATTTTGTATCTCAGCTTTACCTTATATATATATGAAAAAAACTTTTATTTACAGATGTGTGTGCAAAGTTAATATGTGAATGTATGCCTACTATGAATCCAAAAGCATGTTTTAATGTTATAATGAACTTAACTATGAACATTATACCAATATAAGACAAATGTTTCTAGGGAATCTGCCACAACATTAAATGTATCAGAACATGTTGATATGAAACTTGCGCAAAATACCTTTCTAAAATTCTGACTCCTCGAAATGTATGAAGGAGTTGGGACATCCAGATGGTTTAGACTCGGTTTAACTGATGCACATCTAACTCTGAGTCTAGGTAAACCATAATTTCTCTAACATAATTATCTAGGGCTTCCATCAACAATACAATCACCGCATGATACTCTGCGAGATTGTTGGTGGAGGGGCCCAAACAAGTACCCCCTGAACTCACCAGATCACCTATAGGAGAGTACAATGCACAAGCTGTCGATGCAAGATTCAAGGTGTAACGATTAGAACGATCCACAAAATCGATAAAAGTGGTCATATTTCCATTAAACATAGGACTTACATAAGTAGGGTTGTGAAAAACACATCTTATATCCCACAAAAATCACACTTTCTAAAAGAAACACACAACACTCTATAAACAATGTCTAGAAAGAACCTATGCCATATGACCTAGGCATATTATATTAACTTGGTTTCTAAACCTAATCCCTGGATGATCTGCTAAAGTTGCCAGGAATAGATTCATCAAAAGAGTTCCATGATGTTTCCCACATCATTGATACAAAACATGGAACAAAAGTTGATTTTTAAGTGATGAAACAACCATGAGACTGACTCTAACACAACCGACTTTATAAGAAGGTATAGTTACTGATGAGTTGGACTGTAAAAGAGACATCCTTTGAAAAAATTATGGCACAAGAAAGGACTTGGAAGCATTGACTTGACAAGACAGAAACCAGAGGTAATGCAAGGAATATGATGATGCATTCTTTGAATTCACTCAAAGGAGTCAAGTGAATCACAAAAGTGGATCGACTCAAAGACAAGCTAAATACCCAACTGTTCAGAAATGTAAATGTAGATAGGTGCCATGTTCAAAGGTCGACTGTGAGCTTCCATGAATACAAATGAAAAGATATCCCCCTTTCACTTAATTTCCCCTCCACGAAGAATGAGTGCCTCTTTTTCATTTTTACAAGTTCAAAGAGGGTAACAAACACTTGTTATATCTCATCAAAAGATGAGTCCATTCCCATATGTTTTACAAACCTAAGAAAGGAGAGGATCATTCCTAGAGAGGGTATTTCATCATTTGATTTTATGAGCCCGATGAAAGTAAAATCACTATCGTTCATATTTAGAGAGTCTGAACGAAGACATAAGAAGACTCCAAAAGGTCCTTTTTCATAAGATTTATTCCTTGGGGCCTGAAAAAGTATAAAATAATGCCCCATAGAAATCTTCTGGATGATATCAACTAGAGTGTTCCTTTTTCGTAATAGGCCTAATCGGTCTGAAAAAGAGATAACCTACCACCGACTAGTCAATCATTCAAATACTTTTACACTTGTGAATGTATCAAGTTGTCTTGGCAATCTTTTTTGTGTTTTTAAGGAGACTGAAAATAGATTAAATATAACTCCATAAAGGGTTCTCTTTTTCATAATCCATTTTAACGAGGCTGAAAAAGATGAAAATTGTACTCTATATTCTTTTACTAGGTTTTTAACGAGCATGTGAAAAGTATAAAAGACACTCAGTACTTTTTCATTTTTACCGTAAGTGTGAAAAAGACAAAAGAAACTTGAGACATAGCCATAAGCTTCACAAATATGACCTGGAAACTTTGAGAATCAAGTTAGAATTAATTTCATCATAAAACTATAGAAAATAAATAATAAAAACCCACAAAATTAGAATATTTTGATTTAATATTAAAAATCAAAAATCAAAATTAGCTTGCACGGGTGTGGGTCATTGGCGGTTCACTTTATATGAAGTCACATGTTGTAAATTGGAGGTCACGAGTTCAAATCACACCTGAATTTACCTATGTCCCATGATTGCAGGGTGTGTGGGGCACCTAGGGGTATAGTGGTAGTGGGATTGGATCCCTGGACCCCGTGTCGAGTAAAATCCCAGTCTCTAGTTGCTAATTCCCCTAGCAAAAAAATAAAATAAATCAAAAATAAAAAAATCAAAATTACTATAAAAAGGGGTAAATAGTGGAAGTTTTACCATTGTGTGTTTTTACCATAAGGAGAGAGAAAAATTAATGAAAAGAGGATTATCTTCAAGTGTGGATTCCAGGAGTTGTAGCCCATATTTTTTCAAGCCGCTTGGACTAGGTAAGAGTTAAACCCTTCCTCTTCACATTCATGGTATCCTTTTTTCAAATTTCGGCCGGTCTTAATGGTTTTTTGAGCATTTTTGCAAGAGATGCCGTGCGTTTATTTCGATGCTTTTTCCTGTGTTGGGTTGTGCGTCAAAGCACTATTGAACTGGACATAGGCACTAAAGGTTCTCTGTCCAAACCCAGCAAAAGTGTCAGTGCTCTATCTTCATGGACGAAAGGAACCAACGACAACAACAAAGAAAAATCCATAGAGTGACTGGAATGAAGGCATATGTGTGCGTTCTAGAACACATTATTCATATGTGAGACCCTGACCAACAGCACTTCGTGGTCAAGACCCACATATTGAGAATTAACATATAGTATGACATATATGTCCTGACCATGTTGTCTCACAAAGGGAGACTAGTAGCTCTTACTGGCCCATGGAGCAGTGATGCTTCACTGGATGACTTGATTAACCATTACTGTTCGTTGGGGAAACATTCCCAAGGGGGAGGAATTCCTATCAAATGGATACTATATCAACCTTTGAGGACAATAGTTTACACTATTGCAATGGTCGCAGGGACCAGATCAGTGCATTTGACCACCATGACACACATGTTATATTCCATAAAATGTATGGCTCCCACAATATTCAATTGGTGTGAAGGTTTGTTAGCCATCTTAAAGGACCAGTTAAACAAATGCAGATGGGGTGAACTAAAGCAGTTTGTTTATGGGGAAGTAGTAGTATCTTTCTTCTTGGAGAGGGTAGCATTGATGAGGCCTTAGGTATCCTTGAGCAGGATAGATGTCGAAGACACCAGGATGGTCAAGTGGGTACTCGTCATGCCGCGTCACAGTGGTGTAGGTTAAAAGGTTACCTATGGATCAGTCCTCTTTCATTGGATGTGAAGCCAACTACTGATGATAGAAGACTATGCTTACGTGGGGACATAATTCTGCAATGACCCTAAACTTCCATTTCTAGAGGGATATGAGTGAGACGATCGAGGTAAGAAATATTCCACCATTCAAGTTTTTAATTTTTTAACATTATATTTGATTTTTATGTTGTAATGATGAGATGTGTAAAAATGACATGTGCATATATAGGGCCTTCTCGCCCAGCTAAGGCATCTCCTATTGAGAGGCGAGTAGCATTCCGAGAGTTGGAGATTCGTCACACATATAACTTCAAAAGGGCCTTCAAGCCGCTTGGACTAGGTAAGAGTTAAACCCTTCCTCTTCACATTCACGGTATCCTTTTTTCAAATTTCGGCCGGTCTTAATGGTTTTTTGAGCATTTTTGCAAGAGATACCGTGCGTTTATTCCGATGCTTTTTCCTGTGTTGGGTTGTGCGTAAAAGCACTGTTGAACTAGGACATAGGCACCGAAGGTTCTCTGTACAAACCGAGCAAAATTGTCGGTGCTCTATCTTCATGGACGAAAGGAACCGACGACAACGACAAAGAAAAATCCATAGAGTGACTGGAATGAAGGCATATGTGTGCCTTCTAGAACACATTATTCATATGTGAGACCCCGACCAACAGCACTTCGTGGTTAGGACCCACATATTGAGAATTAACATATAATATGACATATATGTACTGACCAAGTTGTCTCACAAAGGGAGACTAGTAGCTCTTACTGGCCCATGGAGCAGTGATGCTTCATTGGATGACCTGATTAACCATTACTGTTTGTTGGGGAAACATTCCCAAGGGGGAGGAATTCCTATCAAATGGATACTATATCGACCTTTGAGGACAATAGTTTACACTATTGCGATGGTCGCAGGGACCAGATCAGCCAATTTGACCACCATGACACACATGTTATATTCCATAAAATGTATGGCTCCCACAATATTCAATTGGTGTGAATGTTTTTTGGTCATCTTAAAGGACCAGTTAAACAAATGCAGATGGGGTGAACTAAAGCAGTTTGTTTATGGGGAAGTAGTAGTATCTTTCTTCCTGGAGAGGGTAGCATTGATGAGGCCTTAGGTATCCTTGAGCAGGATAGATGTCGAAGACACCAGGATGGTCAAGTGGGTACTCGTCATGGCTCGTCACAGTGGTGTAGGTTAAAAGGTTACCTATGGATCAGTCCTCTTTCATTGGATGTGAAGCCAACTACTAATGATAGAAGACTATGCTTACGTGGGGACATAATTATGCAATGACCCTAAACTTCCATTTCTAGAGGGATAGGAGTGAGACGATCGAGGTAAGAAAGATTCCACCATTCAAGTTTTTAATTTTTTAACATTATATTTGATTTTTATGTTGTAATGATGAGATGTGTAAAAATGACATGTGCATATATAGGGCCTTCTCGCCCAGCTAAGGCATCTCCTATTGAGAGGTGAGTAGCATTCCAAGAGTTGGAGATTCGTCACACATATGTAGATGAGGAGCTCAAGGAGATCAGGAAGAACCTATAGAATTTTACTGTGGGGATTCCAGATATCACCACTGATGATTTACCTAGGCGTTATCAGTGCCAAAATACGGGGGCTTCAGGATGCTTTGTGACGCTACTCTATAGAGTTTCCTAGGGTGTGGTGTGCTATCATGATCATCACCATGAGTATTAGTACACATAGGATTCCTCATTTTTGTACATGTATTTACACTGAAAGCTTCAAATCTTTAGTTTTTTTCCCATATATATATGTGTTTTAAAACTATGATAGTCCTAAAATTTGGGTGATTTGAAATATTGATGCTTCATCACATTTTGTATCTCAGCTTTACCTTATATATATATGAAAAAAACTTTTATTTACAGATGTGTGTGCAAAGTTAATATGTGAATGTATGCCTACTATGAATCCAAAAGCATGTTTTAATGTTATAATGAAATTAACTATGAACATTATACCAATATAAGACAAATGTTTATAGGGTATCCCATAATAATCCATTAACTCATATGCACCTTTCTTTAAAACACGACTGATAATGTAAGGCCTGTGCCACATAGACTATAGCTTCCCTGCCCCCAACTTATCATGTTTTTGGTCATAGGTAAAGACCATATCTCCTTCATTAAAAGAGCAGTGTTGAACAAATCTATCGTACTGATATTTCATTCATCATTTGTGTGCCTCATTTGCTAAGGAAACATCATGGTGACTTTCATCATGCTTGTTCAAGTATAGGAACCATTCTTCTTCTAGGGTGGTGTTGGGAAAAATTTCTACATTGAGCTTTAAAGAATGAATATCACACTCTATTGGGAGATTGGACTATATTCCATACACCAATTGGAATGGTGTGAAACTAGTGGAATTTTTTATGGTTGTCCTATAGGCCCAAAGCGCAAAAAAAAGTTGCAAATTCCAATTAGACTTAGCCTACCCAACCACCTGCTAAAGCATAGCTTTTAGGACTTTGTTGATTTCTTCAACTTGGCCATTAGCCTATGGATAGTAAGGTGTAGATTTATCATGACAAAACCCTAATTTTTCACTTATTTTTTCCATCATCTTGTTTTGGAAATGTTACCCATGATCAGTCATAATAGCCCTAGGAATCTCGAATCTTGCAATAATATGGTTAAAGAGAAAAATAGCAGCTTTCTTTCTGTCTTAGGAATGGGAATAGCCTCAACCCATTTAGGAAATTAATCCACAACCACAATAATTTATCCATGCCCCCCGGCTGAGGTAGGTCTATAGTGCACGAAGTCTATGCCAGATTTTGCAAAAGGGCCAATTGCTATGACAAGATGTAGCAGACATGGGTGGGTGCACTTTTTGGATGTAAAATTTTGACAAGGAGGGAATTTATTGACATTTTCAATACAATCCTTGAATATCGAAGAACAAAATACATGAAGTGCAAAATCTTCTAGACCGTAGCCAACCCAGAGAGGTGACACCACAAGCTCCAGAGTGGCAACAATTTACAACGATCTCGACTTCATCATGAGTGAGACATCATCGTAATATGGAGTCAACTCCATGGCGGTATAATGTATCATTCATAATGAGATAATACTTAGCTTGGTGGCAGATGCAACGACACTCATCGCAAGTAGCATTAGGCTGATATCGTTGAGTCTAGAGATAGAGAATGAGATATCCATACTATGGATCAGTTGTACTAATGAGGAATAAAGATTCATCAGGAAATGAATCAATAGGCTTTGTTCCCTCAGTAATACGGGGAAGGTCACACATCAGCTTAGTGAAGACAAGGGACTTCTTAGAACTAGTTTTGGCGAATTCCAACTCAAACTCCTAGAGAATGACAATCCAACATGAGTATTTTCTCCTAAGTACTTAACGATTCAATATATAATACATGGGGTTAGAGTCCGCTTAAACAGTAGTTGTACTGAGAAAAATATAATGACAAAACTTATGGACCGCGATGACTAGGGCCAGAGCAAGTTTCTCCACATGCAAATACTAGGTTTCAAAATCTAGGAGACTCTTACTAACATATTAAATCACATCTTACTAGTCATGTTCATCAATATGGACTAGGACCATACTGTTGGGAAAAAACATTAAAAAAATTATAATAGAATTCCAACGTTTTAATTGTCAACCCGAAGAGAGAGCGTAAACGTGTGAGGTACAAACAAAATATATGTAGGGGCAGACTGTCATTGAACTTAATCTATAACTGAAATTAAAAATACATCATTGAAACTGAATTAAGCAAGAAAGCAGGAAATGTCATAAAATAACTCTAATCTAAAAACAGGAAATTGCAGGAAATAAACTGACATAAAGCAATTAACATTAGCTTATGAGCTCATGATCAATCTATGCTAACAATTCATAAACAAGACATCAAAATATGAAGAGATCAAATTATTTATTCTAAATCATGAAATCTATTACAATAGGATCAAATCCATGACTATCTGAAAAGATGAACCAGTTCTCTATTACCAAACCACTAGAGAGGCCTCTAACCAAAATGAGGAGAGAGCTCCCCTATTTATACATGAATTCAAGATAACTGATCATAATTACAGATCCACTATTCTCTCAACTTATCCCTTAAAATCCTCAACAAATCTACAACTCATCCCTTCAAATCCTCAACAAATCTTGGATGAGATATTATCTCCACATCTCCATGATCTTCTCCTTGAAGTTAGCTCACATCTAGAAGATGAAATTCAAATCTGAGGCTAGGTGGTCACTTTTGAGCTCATTAAAGTCTTCAAATACACCTATAAGCATCACCAAACTCATCCAACTTTAAAGTATAATGAAAATATGTTACTTATCTCAATAATTAACCACAAATTCACTCAAAATACTAAAAAATAAATGATTTGGAAAATGGTAATATAAACCATATTTATTATGAAAGTGGTGAATATTAATGGTTTTATGGAAGGATGAGATAGGAGTAAGGTGACAAATGGTATAGGAAAGATGAATAAAATGTTGTCTTTTTGCGGCTCAACATTCCCCCCCACTTGACTGGTTGCATGTCCTCATGCAACTATGCATTGATTCTCTTTAAAACTTTTGGCTTTGTAGCTAAGGCTTTACATGATGATGGTATGTAATAGTAAATCATTCCATTATTTGAAATGCATAAGTGGAAGCAATTCTCCTTATGGTTAGTTCTTGTGTTACAACCATAAGTATAACAAATGTTGGTTCTTGTGTTACAACATTCGCTCATTTTACTTGTATCTTTCGCTGCAATACATAAGATTTTTTTTAAAGTATACATGCATTGGAAATGATGAACCATCAATGTATATTAGAAATCATTTTATTCATATTATGAATCAAGCCAAGATATATAGAAATGTGTAACAAAGCATAGTGTGGGAAAGACATGTTAGTTAATGGTAAATGGGATGACGAATAGGTAAAATGGTAATGAATAACCCCCCCCCCCAACTTAAGATGTATTAGGTTTATAAAAAGGAGAAAGGGAATGTAGTGAGGTAATTTTCCAAATTCATTCATTTTCTAGCATTTAAGGAATTACATGGTTAAAGATTAGAAAAAAAACGTACCTCCACTTACCCAAAAAGTTGATGAACTATGCAATAGGAATGTGGCTGCTGCTGCTGCTGGATCATAGAATGTGAAGTGAAGGATCTCAACTGCTGCTTGGTTGGATGAAGATGAAATATTAGAGTTGAAAGTAGAACTGTAGTACTTTGATATGGCTAGAAGTATGTTGTTGTAAAACTGTTGATGAAGTTATGCAAAGTATATAGTCTTCACCTACTACAAAACCCGATGGTACAAATCTTACCATGTGAATAAATGTGTTGATGTCGAACATGGAAATAAGTCATTGGATTACCGACCATTAATGAATGTCGTTAACCAATGCGATACAATCTCACCATTGATGTCAATGAGTGCCAAGTTACCTAAGTACATCATGCGGAGTGCGAATAGATGAGTTGATGTCGAGCCACTTGCAAGATCTAATGATCAAGGGACATTGATGTATTTCCATGATTTTCTGCAAGAGAACTTGCCATTGAGGCATGTAAGCCTCAAGGTACTGAAAATAAACTCTAGTCTCTATCCTAGATAAGGTGTTGAGGTCGATGGGGAAAGACTTGTTGAAAGGTGGGCCTTAAAGAACCCCACATCAGTCAACACGAGTTATACATAATGAGTGGTAGGACTATAGATAAAAGATCTCGTGGTCAAACAATTTTTATGGCAAGGGTAACAAAGCAATGTAGTCATGGAAAGGAAGCTCAATGGTTTTATTCATAAGGAAAAAGATAAACTGAGAATGAGGAAAAAAATGTGTGTGACTCAGAAAGGTAGACGTGCGAAAAATCATTATGTATAAGGATTGTCTTAAGTAGACTCTAGCATGGATGATGGATAGCTTGGAAGGAAAAATGGTAATTAATCATGACATAGCGTAATTGGTCTCTAGAAGGCTTCTATGTAGCAACAAATGTCATGACATACATAAGGGAAACTCAACTCCTTCAATCTTTCAATGGAACATTTTTCTGAAAAATTTCTGCAATTCTAAAAATTATTTCTGCATGTTATTCGTCCATCTTTGAATCTGCAAAAAGGTTAGCATTTTCCTGCAACAAATTTGTGAGAGCATGAAAAATATATGAAAACATGTGATTAACAGAAAGTTAAGGAGAATAAATAAAATGCTCTTATACCTGAAAGTAGCAACCCTTCTTGTCAAAACCTGTTTTCTGAGTGACTTGCAAAAAACAAGTTAGCACAACAATCATAAAATTTTGAGAAAATTCTAAGTTCATTTAAAATTTAAAATTTTATGATTTTATTTATTAACTAATACTTTTTAAAGATAAGTGCGTCTTTATGTAATGATTGTGCAATAGGGAGAGAGGGTTGACCATTTCAGTGGTCAACCTCTCTAGAAGTAGACTATCTTAATGATCTGGATTAGAGCGGAGTGTGCGAAATAAGCAATTTTTATGATAAGTTTAGCAATTTTAATGACCATGCGAATACCCCCCAACTGAAGATCTGCCAGGTTCCACTGTGCAAAAATGAAAATTAAAGAAAAGGCATAGATGCGAGAGTAGTTACCTTTGATTTCAAAGACACATATTAATTTTATTAATATTATTTTATGTTTGACCTATATTTTTTATTGTTTTAAGATATATATATATATATACCAAAAACTCCTATGAAAACAGAAACAATCAAACAAATGATTGATTATATTTGTATATATATATATATATGAACTATCTAAAGATAAATAAATAAATAAATTATGCTAATCTATATACATATAAAAAATAAATTATGCTAATCTAATTTGATGTAATAACCTTCTTATTCCATATTCCAAATTTACTTGCAAATTTTTTTATAATATTTATATTTTATTTTTATGGTATTTTTTGTTTTATTTAATTGAATAACAACCCGAAAATTTAAAATATATATATATGTTTTGTTATTTTTTAATTGTTTTACCAAGGAATACAAATACAAATAAAAAACAATTTAAATAAATCTTTTATTTACTCAAACCCTATCCCATAAAAGTTCAAAAGAATTATGTTCATTTGCATCGTGGTTAAATTTTATATATATTTTATTAGCATTACAAATGTCATTTACGATTTTATAAACTAAATATTATTGGTATTATATAATATACAAATGCCAAACTACAAACTAAATAAAATAAATATTATTAGTATTTATAAACTAAATAAACTATATATGTTAAAGTATGTTGATATGCATGGATGTGAATTTGCCTCCTCTGTCCGAACTCATAATCTGTATCTTCTGACTATATTGATTTGAAACGAGTTTATTTCTATAGTGTAGCTTATGGAATGTTCACTGTTGGATCATTTGCTTGGGTTAGGTCTACTCGGTCTATAGGAATTGGAATTGGATTCGTATCCGGGCTCTCGAATGGAAGAGACAGGAATTGGATCTGTAATTTAATCTGTAAATGGAACTTAATATGCACCTTATGGTAATGGATCTGTAACCGGATCTCGATATCTATATATGTATATATGTACCTTAATATGCACCTTAAATTGCATGTGCAATTAGAGGCATTATTGCCATCAATGCAATGATTAATATGTGTATTATTCCAATCTTTGTGTTTCATTTTTATAGAGTAGTTCTTATTTAAGCCTTGGAGGTATTACTATAGATCTAATTGGTCATTCTTATTTATATAGACTCATTCAAAGAAATAACTCAAATAAAAAAATAAATATAAGAAGCTTATAGAAACTAAACAGCAGATATAGGAGGACCCAAAGCCATAAGTGATGTGCTTGAGTTTGCCGTTTCTGAAGTCATATCACGATACCCTTTTCAACCACGCTCTTCCCAGAGGACGTGAAGCCGGTCCGCCTTGTCTGGTCAAGTTAACAAGAGCCCGAGCGAGCCACCATTATTGGGGGGAAGCTATAAAATGAAAAAAAACTGAAAAAATAAATAAATAACATTAGGCAGTCCCGGGGCTAGGCATATGTGATTCAATATCTGTTCGATTTAAAAGTGAGAAAGTTTGAACGGCCTCTCACGCAGCTAGTTAAGTGTTTCTTGTGGGCCGCAGTTGGCACTGGAGGATTGCCACAATGATTCACACAGAGCCTGCCATTTAATTCAATGCATAACCTATATTCCTTATGGTACGGCAGGAGGAAGAATGCCATGGCCTACGCCCGGCGATGAGCCACTTGGGATCGATACCTTGGGCCTGGAAGTATATAATACTAGTAACAACTAGTTAGAAAGAAAAATTTCTATTGAAAGGCAAGAGATGTACAAGAAATCAAATAAAACCTTCCTGGGCGCGCCAGGGATGAAACCTCTTCAAACACGTTGACTTACCCTTTAATTTGTGGATATGTTCAAAGAAACGTAAAATCTATTTTGCAAATGTCAGAATCAAGACTTCCAGGCTTTGAATACTGGAATTTCCACTCAGTGGTTTGCCTAATATTAGATTTTGTCCTTAAAAGTTGGTGGGTTCCAGATCATATTTACATTATTGGCAATCGGGCTTAAAGAAATCCAGAGCTTGGATTTTGAAATTTTGAAGAATTGTGATGCTCAGAATTATATACCATAATTTGAACAAACTATGCATGAAATGTCGGATTCTCCTCACACTTGCTTGGCCTTCGGGCTCGGAAACACAAGTATAAAAGTGAATCGTTTTAAGAGAGACTCGCAAACAGTCAGCTCAGAGAACGTGTCTTCACCAGCGAAAGCACACCGCTTACCAAAAGACATGCAAAATACATATCAGAGCATGGAGATGGTTGATATTCACATTAAAATTAATGGACAAGGTCATCGTTTCCATGGCCATAGCGCCACCCAAAAATCAAATATGCTTTGCAAACGGTATAGCACTCTATTAATGATGAAATCAATGATTAAAAACAAATTATGTTTATTCAATCAATGATTAAAAGCAAATTATATTTATTCAATGAATCCGCTGCTTCAAATCATCATTCTATTCTGGCGAGTTAGTTGATTGAATACTTTATTGTAACAAATCTTGGGTGAATTTTTTTCAATGAGAACTGAAGAAATGTAGGTATATCCACGCTATATTCGGATTTCCAAAACAACAACAGAAAGATGCCATTCTAATCAGAGAAATGGCCACGAACCTGATCAAATGAAGTGGAAGCATAATTATCACACAAGTGTTTGGGGGAATTACGGGTTAAATAGGTGTTGGTTTATTGTGGCATTTATATTTGGGATCGGCACTAACCAAAACCGCCGTATAGCATAAGTCAGCCTTCTCGGGAGCAGATCTGGGCAAAAAGATAGGCATGATATCTTTCTGTTATGAGGAGGTGTGAAAAGGGAAATCGAAAACGACCAGGCTTTAGATCTATACATGCATTCTTCCTAGCTATCCAGAGGCTCTCATTTACAGACCAGTCCATTCTTAAATCGCTTTTATATATATTTTTTAAAATTTTTATGTTTGCAGGTTTAGTTTCCGATGAAAGGATGAACTTTTGTAAGTTGGGCATGGAGAGCTGAAAGGATTTCCTATGAAAGGCTTAAGAGTAAAATTTATTTTTTTTTAAAGTAATTTTTCTTTATGATGTTTTCAGAAATGGTTTTGTTTATAAAAGGTTTATAAAAAGTTCCATTTTTTATTTTATGTATAGATATTAATGTTTCAATGTTTATAAGTGAAGGTTTTAAAAGTTAATGGATAAATATTGGTTTATTTATATTCAATATCATTGAGTTTTGTTAAATGAAAAAAATAGAAAACTAATTTTTAGAAAATCAATTAAAAACAGAGAAATATTATATTTAATTTATATTTTCGCTTTTAAATTTAACTTAAATTCAAACTATATTTTTTTTATTCTAACAAAGTTAAAGGGTGTTGATCAAAAGGTAAAACTTTTATTTTATTTAGATTTAATTCATTTTTTATTTTTTATTTATTTTTAAATTAACACAATAAAAAAAATAAAAGAATTATATAGAAAATGTAAAAAGACTAGTCTATATATTCGTTTTGTTTATTTATTATTTTATTTTCTATTGATTCATAGAAGAAACCTAATCTATTTTTTTTCCTTATTAAATGAAAAATGAAAATAGATAGATATAAAAAAATTTCATAAATTTTAGATTTAAAATATTAAAATTATTTTTTTAACTCTTGACAAAAAAAAATTACAATAAATCAAAGCATACTAATTTTAAACTAGAAATAAAATTAAAAGCTACTTTACTTTAATTAAAATTTACAATTATTTAGGTATAGTAAATTTCCAATGGAACCGTACATGTAAAACCAATAAAAGAATATTTACATACGCTTTTACAAAATGAAATTTAATATATTCAAAAGTATGAGAAATTAGGGATTGTAAATGTAAATTAACAGAACAAAAACAAAAACAAAATTGATTTAACCTAATATTTACTTGGAACCAATGTTCAATGCAGCTCTCATTTGTATGATGATCACCCGAGTTCCCTTCTTCATCCTCCTCATTTTCCTTCTCTCATGATTGTTCCTTATCAGATGTATAGAATTCTTCATATGTTAACTCTTCATTTGCTTCTGGAGGAGTGGTTGCATTTTTAATTGCGCTCAAGATCTCCTCTTCCAAAGAAGAGGAGATCTCGGCTTTTGCAAGGATCTCAGTGAGTAATTCCAAATCCAAACTTAGGCTCATCAAATCAAATACTTAAAAGAATGAAAAACAAGTACATGACAAATGCAAAAAAAAACAATACGAAACAGGTTAATACAAGACAAGTGCAAAAACATGAACAAAAGGTGCACATAAATATGTATGAAAAAAAAATGAACATATACAAAATTAAAAATAAGTTAGTACCAAAAAAAGGCACCAAAAAAATGAAAGCAATCCAAAATGAAAAAGAGAAAGGAAATTTGCATAAAAACAAACTTGTAATTGCAGAAAAAAAAACACTTGCAGAAAAGTAAATAATTTACAAAAAAAAAATCAAGGCTTTGGGGCGACCCACCAAAGTGGATGCGTCTAGCTGTCACACCACAAAATTTCCGTAGTGAAGTCTTCCTTGAGTCTTATTGTTTCCCCTCCCCCTTTCTATCTAATAAAAATGAACTATCTACCTATATTTAAACTCTGATCCCTTTTAACACCTCCTCGGCAACGACGCCAATATGTTGAGTAAAAACATTAAACAAATTATAATAAAATTTCAACGATTTAATTGTCAACCCGGAGAGAGAGCGTAAACTTGTGAGGTACAAAAAAATATATGTAGGGGCACAGTGTCGTTGAACTTAAAATCTATAATTGAAATTAAAAATACTTGACTGAAAATGAATTAAGCAGGAAAGCAGGAAATGACATAAAATAACTCTAATCTAAAAAATAGGAAATTGCAAGAAATAAACTGACATAAATCAATTAACATTAACTTATGAGCTCATGATAAATCTATGCTAACAATTCATAAACAAGACACCAAAATATGGAAAGATCAAACTATCTATTCTAAAGCATGAAATCTATTACAACGGGATCAAATCCATGACTATCTAAAAAGATGAACCAGTTTTCTACTACCAAACCACTAGAGAGGCCTCTAACCAAAATGAGAAGAGAGCCCTCCTATTTATATATGAATTCAAGATAACTTATCATAATTACAGATCCACTATTCTTTTAACTTATCCCTTAAAATCCTCAACAAATCTACAGCTCATCCCTTCAAATCCTCAACAAATCTTGGATGATATATTCTCTTCACATCTCCATGATCTTCTCCTTGAAGTTAGCTCACATCTAGAAGATGAAATTCGAATGTGAGGATAGGTGGTCACTTTTGAGCTCATTAAAGTCTTCAAATACACCTATAAACATCACCAAACTCATCCAACTTTAAAGTATAATGAAAATATGTTATTTTTCTCAATAATTAACAAATTCACTCAAAATACTCAAAAATAAATGATTTGGAAAATGTTAATATAAACCTATATTTATTATGAAAGTGGTGAATATTAATGATTTTATGGAAGGATGAGATATGAATAAGGTGACAAATGGTATAGGAAAGATGAATAAAATGTGGTCTTTTTGTAGCTCAACACATACCAATTGTTGAAAGAGATGAAACCACATACATGGAATAATTATTTGTATAATCTAGTGGTTCCAGCATAGGTGCATCTATAAGAGCATGTTTGAGGTTATTGAATGCCTGTTGCACCAAGTCATCCCAAACAAACGTGGTATCATTTTTCAACAATCGCATGAAACCATCTGTATTTTCAGCATAGTTGCATAAAAAAATGGCGTAAAACGTTTGCCTTCCCTTGCAAAATTTGGAGTTCTGTAACATTGGTGGGGGCAGGTAGGGCCAAGATAGCTTCAATTTTTAGAGGGCCGATACTAATGCCATCCTTAAACACAATGAATCCAAGCAGTCGTCCAGTCTCAACACATAAAATGAATTTATGTGGATTTAATTGAATGTTAAAATGACGACATCTGAGAAAAATGGCTCTCATATGATCAACATGGTGATCCCACTACTTCAAATGAGCAGGTAGGTCATCAATATAAGGTTCCACAATGTGTTTAATGTCATGGAAAGCATATCACATGGCACGTTGAAATGTAGCCGCAACATTTTTCAATCCAAAAGGGATTTTTCGATAGGAAAAGGTCCCCCATGGAATATGAAAGTCGTCTTATGCTGGTATGATGGGAGTATCTTGATCTGATTATAGCTAGAGAGGCCATCCATAAATGAAAAGATGACAGTCCCAACGTAGTTGTCGATAATTTGGTCAAGGTACAAGGTAGGGAAGTTGTCCTTAGGACAAGCATGATTCAAATCCAAAAAAATCAATTCAAACCCTAATAGTACCCTATCTTTTATTCATAGGAACTATGTTGGACACCCATTTAGTCAAGGGCACGAGGTAAATGAAACCGTCCCTAAGAAGTTTTTCAACTTCTTCCTTGATGGCTACTGCTTTCCCCAGATGTACCTGACGTAAATTTTGTCAAACTGGCTTGGCACCATGGTAGATTTTAATCTCATGTACTATAATAGAGGGTTCTATCCCTGGCATCTCATCATAGGTCCAAGAAAAAAATTCTCTAAATTCCTTGAATAAGGTCGTATAGGACTGTATCTCTGAAGGTGAAGAGTTCTAGTCTATCTAGATGTTCTCTGAAATACCATATTTCATTCATATATCAACTGGAATAGTTTTGGTAATATTGATTAATTTACCCTCAAATTTGACATCACGAGAGAGGATCAGAAACTCAGGATTAGTGACTCTATCAGAAGAAACCGCTGATGAAAATTGTTCTTCTACCACATGGCAAGGGGGAAGAAAAGAAGATCGATGGTGATGGTATTTACAGCGAATCTCATCTAGGGACATAACTTCCATGATGAATTTGTCATAGGGAATTCTATGTGAAAGATAATTTAGAGACGGGGAGGGGGGGTGTTCTAACTAATATGGTAGGTGATAAGGATATGAAGCCACCAACAAATGATCATTTATGGTGGAGTCACTCATAGTTTGGATAGCATTGTATGTTTCCTCAAAAGGACTCATTCATGTTGATTCAGCAATGGACTTTCCTTTATCTATAAGAGAAGTGGAAATCATATTCATGGATGCAGACTATGAAATATGAGGAGGATTGGATAATGGAAAGAATCCCATGAGAGAAGAATGTTTAATAAGGCATACTCCAATATTCTAATATTGTGGAGTTGTCATAAGTGGAACGCTATTTGCAGTATTCGAGATAGGATTTGGTGAAATGAAATCTAACTGATCTATCGTAACAATCTTCCCTTGGAATGGGAACTAAACTATCTGAAAAAATGGATGAAGCAACAACTTGCATAGCATAAAATTAATTGCAACCTATGATAATATTGTAATCCAAAGGAGTGTCAATGACTTCAACATGAATGGAAACTGATTTTCTCACAAGTTCTACCTGGAGAGAGGGTAGTAATCCATAAGGTTAAAATCCACAACCATCAAAGGCCTTGAGTGTTGTGGGTGAACGATTAATTTCAAGAGAACCAATGGCTCTCCAACAAGACAAATACATGACAGAGGTAGAGGCTCCCTAGTCCAATAGGTACGATGAATGTTCTTTCTAATGGCCTTTGTGGAAAACTAGAAATCCAACTAATGCGATAGCCTAGTTTTGAAATCATCCAACTTGAAAGCGATAATGTTTCTATATTATGGATCCAAAACTCCAATGGTTGTTAACAAATTATTTCACAATGTAGGACAGATTTGGAGTACCTCAAAAGACGACATAGTGCAAGGTGCTTGGTTCGAGTCTTCTACTATATTATAGTATTGGGCCAGCACATGCGTTAGGATTAAGAATGGACTTCCAAAGCATACTCTTAGGTGGGAGAATAATCGTATTAGGAATAGGTTTTTCAATATGAATATCATTACTTAAAGGAGGGGTAGAAAATGAAGGTTTATTAGACAGAACACTGATCCGTTTTATTTTCTGGAGGAGGGTCATAACTTTGGGATCGTGTGTTAAGGTGAATAGTTTCACTTGACATCATTTTGACTTCATTAATGGAAGGTGAAGAAGGTCCATGCAAGGATTGATGATCAATCAATTGCTATTGGGTGGGGAAAGAGTTTGTAAGAAATGTTGGGGTGGGTGAGTTTTTCAAAAACTTTCTAGCTTCTTCTCAACGAGGACACTCTTTAGTAGAGTGAACATCTCCACAAATCGGGAAGGGAAACTTTTTATTTATCTTGTTTTTAGAATCAGTATCAGGTTTTTGTGTTTTATCATCCTGTTGGTTATCAAATTTATTAGATTTATTTTTACCTTTATGTTTTCCTCCTGGAGGAATACTTGAAGTTTGGATTCTTGCACATCTTTTAAGTCATTGTTGAATGCTGAAAATGATTTTATGGGAAAAAAAGGTCCTCCAATAATCGATCTTGTGCATGTGTAAATAAAATAAATTTTTTTATTTAAGATTGATTACTTGTGCAATCTATTCGTTATAAATTTTGGTCATAAAATATTAAGTATGAAATCAGCAAAGAAGCAATGATCCACATAACGCCAAGGATGGAGAAAAACCCAATGAAGGTCAACCTTTACATCCTAGTGATGAATGTATTCGTCTGATACAGAAAACATAGTACGGAATACAATTTAAAATATTGCATTGCAAATTGTGTATTAATTGTAATTTTTCATGTTTCAACTCCAAATCATGTAGAGGGTCATCCTATACAAGATGAGGCTAGATAGGAAGATAAAGGACATGATGTGGCCCCGTTAAGTAAACAAAACCACTCTAATTCTTTTTTATTAAAGAAATACTTGTAATAATAACAACAAAAGATATCAATTTAACATTTCTTCACTTTTGCAGCAAATTCTAATGCCTTTAGTAGTGTCTACGTCATGAGCACATGACTAGGCATACATTAAGACAAGTTGTAGATGCCATAAGAACTAAAAAGGAAGTAGTATAATATGAGTTGATTGTTGGTTTTATCAAAAGAAGAAAAAAAAGTGAATGTAAAAACATTATGAAAACAACTTATTTTCCAAAATCTAATTTCATGCAATATTTTTTTGCATAATGAGTGAATGAGTGGATTAATGAATGTTATATGTTAATGAATGAATGATAAATGTTTCTTTATGACGAAAACCACATATTTGCACTAAATTCATTTATTTTAAAGAATTAGGTATGGGGAATTGAGAATGATGTGAGGGGGGAACAAGAGGGGACATAAGAGCTTCCACCTTCATGTGTTGGCCCTATTCAATAGAGAATATTAACTATTCTCGAAAAAAGAAAAGTTCAATAAGATTTTGCACTTTATCATTATGTATTATAGAGTCTTGTAAATTTTGAAATGCATGTCTATTTCTTAAATTTTTTGTCATGAATAAAAAATTTAATGGTTATTTCATTTGTATAGGACTTCACACTAGTAATTGCAACTAATCAGTATACTATGTGGAGAGGTTGCAATAATTCTACTCAAAGGTACATAATATACTCATGAATTTTTCTTTTTTAATGTTGTTTTAGTTATTTACCTTTAGTGTGCATTCTATTGGTTTACTTCATTTATTCTCTGTAGTTTATTTCATTCATTTAGTTCACGGTATTTTAGAAGCCATGCAATGTTCCATTTTCATAAGCTTGTATACAATTGGACATATTGTTAGGATTAACAATCCTCATTTGTCCAATATAGTCTATTGGTCATTATTTGCTAACTTAGGAGTCCATTTATCACCTTACTAGAGTTTTGGTGCCACTAGTTCCAATTCCTACATTATAAAATCCCACTCTAAGTTCCACGAGCATCCTCCATTAGTTGGTTGTGGTTGGAAAGCAGTTATGTTGAGTTAACCTCCATTTACAATAAGTTAGATCACTTTCAGTTATCCTAGCGCCATTTATACATGCATGAAGGGAGAGTGGCACCTTTTCCCACCTACCTCATCAGTTAACTAATTGTAGACTAATTTAGACATGTGGAGTTAGACTATTGAGCCTCCGGCAGTGATTTAGACAGAATGAGTTAGCTAGTTAGTCAATCTGAGTTTGTAGATTTGAATCCTATCCATAGAATTCGAATCCTATGTATTTTAAAACCATTGTATTACTAATTAATGAATGGAGATTAATGTTGTAATTAACTGATCAATTCTTATCAAATTTGTGTTGTTCAATGTACATTGTCTCTGATAATTCCACTACACAATTCTCTTCTCAATTTCTCTCATTTGTTTGTAGATCAATGGTTCAAAAATTTAACATGGTATCAGATCCTTGTTCAGAATAGCACCAAGTATTGTCCAATCTCCATTGTACACCAGAAGCAGTTGAGTTTCCACATAAATCTTGGAATCATAGCATTGCTCTCTCTGGATTCTATCTAGAGAAGTCTATCTAGGTGTGACAGACTCTGGGAAAGTGTACATGTTGAGGTGGAATGGCTTGAACTGACATATGATTGCGAATTTAATTGGTTTTGTAGTGTTATTTGTAGGTACCTACATAGATTCTTGAGGATTTGACTAATCAACATATAGAAAGTTGGATTCTTCAGCTCTTATACCCCAAATCCTTACACCCTTCAACTACACTAACTGGAGGATAGATATGCAAGTATCCTTTCACAATATTGGTCTATTTAAGATGACAATTGGAAGAGAAACTGAGTCCTGATAGTATGTTGAGAAGAACAATTTTTTGAATCGGCTCGATGAGGCCTTCGGCTTCATTTGCACTCATATCTCCTTGGATATTTTGTTCCACCTTTAGAGAATAAGGACTTTGAAGGAATCTTGGGATAATATTGAATTTTTGTTTGGAAAACAAAATGAGATTCGAGGGAATATTTTCAAGAATGAGCTCATTTCTCTACATCCCATTAGTTTTGAATATGTTCATCAATTCTTTACAAAATACAAGTCACTAGTAATGTAATGTAAACAATGTGGATTAGAGAGGAAAGGTGAGAATCTTGTGATGTCAGTGTTGAGAAAGCTTGGAAGAGTATTCAGTCTTTATCTCTATGTTCCATTCTGGAATATATTCCATCCCTAATTAGAATATGATTTCTTTAGATTCTTTTGTTGAGTCCTGTTGCTACCGCAACTGTCCTCCCCAAATTTATTAAATTCTGGGCCCCTCCTCACCATTTTGCATGGTTTGATTGTTGAACTCTCGAGCCTCTTGGGCGTGTTTCCTTTTCGTTTTAATTTGAAGTTGGATGTCAGCTGGTTTATTTATGCCATGTTCAATGCCGGGTTGAGTCTTGGATGTCTGGTTTACCGATCGAAGGAAAGTAAAATCTTTGCTTTTCAGGGCCGCCTTTCGAAGAAAGAACGACTTTAGCCATAGCTGATCCTTAAAGCCGTTTAAACACTTAGTTTTTCTGTGATCGCACGCATTTTTTTATTATGTTAGATCGGAAGCTGTGAATTTCTCGTTCCGCCGCCGTTGCGGCTCTCAGATCGGTTTAGCGTCCGAAGTCTGAATCTCTCCAACATCTGATTTGCGTCGGTCGTAAAATCGCTTGTCCGGAGCCTTTATTCTTCCGCCGTTACGGCCGGGAAATCCTTCTCTCTACCGATGTCCAAACTCTCCCGACATCCGACACGAATTTTTCCCGCTCACACGCTTTAACCTTTTTCTCCCTACCGCCACTGCGGGTGGTAAAGTTTTTTCCGCTTCCGATGTCCAAAGATGGCCGGCGTCCGATTCGAAGTTTCCCTCTCACTTGTCCAGCGCGGGTCTAGCCTTGTCCCTTCCGCCGTTGCGGCTGAAGGAGTTCTTTTCCCTGCCGAAGAGGAAAGCCTTCCGACTGTCAATTTATGAGTTTCCCGCCAAAGGCTCGATTGATTTTCTACTCGGAACAAGAGGCGCACCAAGCCGTTTTCTTGTGGGATAGTCTTTCAATTATTAAAATATGATGCTTGGTTTTGTAACGCTTTTCTAATAAATGATGCTTGTCGATTGATTGCAGATTGGTTCGGGAGAGCGGTCAAACTACCGTGGCATGGAGGAAGACAGACCGTCTAGTAGAGGCAAGGCCAGAACTAGTAAGGTCGCAGAAGAGAAGGACAAGCGAATGAAGAAAAAAATGCAGACTAGAAAGGTCCATCCGTTACTATCAGAAGGGAAACGGGAAGACACAGTGGTCTGAAGACGAATCTGAAGCGTCCAAGGAAAGAAAAAAACGCCAGACGTTGGGGCAGTCCAAGGGGGGGCCTGCTGTATAGTTTAAATATTGTAGAGTTAGCACTAATGGAGGGATTTTTCCTTGGAAAATTTTTGTAATGTTTACTCGTAAGAGGAACTATTTTGTTTTGCAAGGAAAAACTGCAAGTTTGCCTGCTGGAGAGAGTGAAATGTGGAATGTATCAATGCAACTCAATGAATAATGTTGAAGAGAAACTATTTCATTTTCAGCCATGTTTCATTTACTGTGAGAGTGTTTAATTTCCTGAACCTATGTTCTTGTTAAATGTTCTTCAGTATCTTTAGGATTTCTTCCACTGTGAGTAATAAGTGTTGTTCATAAAACGATTAGCTATCTAATTGTTTAAATATCTGTAATTGTTCATGTGTCTTGAATGGAGTATCAGCTATCTGTAATTCTTCATTATGCATGTACAAAATGTATTACTCACTGATAAATGCTAATTCTGCTCCCTAGGGATAGTTTAGATAAATAGTTTATCTTAATGTCGTATGTGATTTGAATGTTTGCGAGTCCTAAGACGAGAGGTAAGAACCTGCGCATCACATTGTGATTGCTCCCTGCATTTTTATCACCCTGCATTGTTAGTTAGGCACCTGCATTTCATTGTTTAAGTCAAAATACAAAAAACTCGGTGGACCGGGCCGCAACCGGTAAACCCTATGTTTGTTGTTTGACCTACAGTAGCCGGACCGCAAACCGGACAGATTCCCTACACCAAACAGTCAACGGGCTAGTTGGGAATGTTGATTGGGGAGAATCCCTTACTGTTGCAGCCTGCGAATTTCTAGGCCTCAACAGTTTTGGCACTAGAAGGAGGGCCGCCAGTGCATGGCTTGCCGAGGAAACCCGTTTTCCCGAGAATTTTCCACAAGTGACAGTTCTGAAAGAAGTAGGTTCCATAATCCAATCCCAAAAGAAAACAGAGAACATCTATATGTTGTTGGTAATGAAGTGGTTAACGACCTAAGAAGACACACCCGAGCATACATAAAGAAGCTTGGAGGGTTGCCAATTATCCCTAACTTACCTAGAAGAGAATATAAGAAGAAAGACCGTCCTATAGCAGAAGATTCATTGTTGGTTGGAGACTGGGAAGAACTTGTAGAGACTGCTCTGCAGGAGGTTGAATTACCTTTGAACCAAGAAGGCCCAGGTACCCCTTACAGTTCTCCTGCTCAAACTCCTGTTGGTTCACCCCCTCACTCTCCACCTCGACTCATGGATGGCGTAAATGCAAACAAACCACCCAACCCACCAAATCCACCACCTGCATGGAGAGCCAGATCACCTCTAAATCTAACACCTCCATTACATGACTTACCCCAATCCTGCGAAAAATTACTGCCTAAATTTGACCCCAATGAGAAGATCCTAGTGGATGATCATCTACAGAGTTTCTACTTGGCAATAGAGGGTTTAAGGGCTAGGGAGCATGAGGACGTAGTATGCAGACTATTCCCGTATACCCTCAAGGGCACTGCAACTTCTTGGTATGTTGGATTGCCCGCTAACTCTATCCTAGACTGGGATACCTTTGAAAGAATGTTTAGAAGTAAGTATGCAGTCCAAAATACTCACACTTCCCTTATGAAAGGGCTATGTGCTTTGAAGAAAGAAAAAAAGGAAAAAGTACACAGTTTCACACAAAGGTTTGCTGCATACCTTAAGAATTTCTCTGAAACAGACAAGCCTTTGGACAAAGTATTGATTGAGTACTATACTTCAGCTTTAGGCCCTGATTTGGCCATGTTTGCAAAAAGTAGGGCCAAGCCTACTTTGACAGAGACCTATGAAGAGGCAGAAGTGGTGGAAGCGGAAAGAGAGAGTATTGAAGACTATCCAGAACAATCAGGAGAGAAAGGGGCAGGAAGAAAAACCTTATTGTTCACTAAGCCAAAGGAAGAAAATTCCCCAAACCTGGAAAATATGGCCAAGATGATGCAGAAGCTCTCCAATAAGATCATAGATATGGAGAAAGAGAAGGAGGCGCAGAAGTTTTATAAGCCATATTATAAGAAATGAGAGGAAAAAGAGCATTCTCATCCTCCTCCTCATAATGCTGCATCCATGAATCTAACAGAGGTCGACATGGATAATTTTTGTACTTTCCACCAACAGCCACACTCTGAAAAGAATTGTCCGCAATGGATAAACTCTATGACCCTGGTGATGAATCAACTGTTGGATTCGAAATTAACAGAAGAAGATGATGAAGAAAGAAAAGAGAATGCTGCCACTACGTCTAATAAAGAGCAGGAAGAAGAAACCTTGGCTCTATGGAATTTGGTCTCATTATTTGATGCTGAAGAAGGAAACGCTCAGGAATACAAGGGCGTTATGGAAACCAACGTGATCACAAGGAGCAAAGGAACGGTTGGGGACGATAGTATCATTCTTCCAAAGATCAGAAGGCTGTAGAGAAATGTCAAGAAGAAGTTTCAAAGCAAAGCTCTGGCTGATAAGATTCCATAATTCACAATTACCAGCCAAAATCCTAGACAGGGCGATACAACAGCCAAGCCAAATGAAGAAAATGCTGATAAACCCCATCCCACCAGACGGCCGATGAATTATGACGTTGTGGAGGATTTAAAAAGGGTAAAAGTGAATGTCCCATTATTCGAGATGTGTAAAGTGCCGCATCAAAAAGAGAGATTGTTGAAAGTGCTCGAAGCATCAGATGACAAGCTGCCCGCTGACAATCAACCCCGGGATGAAGAAGAAATTGGAGAAACTAGCGTGGGAGGTGAGTCTAAAGTTAAGCATCTACTTTTCCTCCTAACGTTTGAAATTTTTAATCATAATGTGCAAAATCGTCTGGTAGATTCGGGGGCGTCCATTAATGTCATCCCATATTAGTATGTAAGAAGATAAATGGACAGCCTAAGCCAACCACGTGGAGGGTGGTTCAATTGGATAGGACAGACGTTAAGGTAATTGGTCAGATGGAAGACGTCCTAATCCATCTGGCATCCAATGACAAAGTATGCCAAGTCATTAATATCGTGGTGGCTGACATACCAGACGCTTACGTTCTGGTCCTGAGTAGAGATTGGTCAGCTAAATTAAATGGATATTTTGCCTCAGATTGGTCACATCTGTGGTTTCCATACAAGGGGAGTCCAAATCAGATTAAAATTTTAAGAGAGCCTCACATGAAGTACAATGTTACTCAACTGAATGAGAAGAATGTATCAGTCAATTATGTGTTGGGCAACTATTTTCTCGAATTGGAACTAGGGAATTATCAAGCGGAAGAGGCCAGCGACACATCTGACACCCAGCCTGATCTCCTTTGATTTTCTCAGGCTGATGAGGTTGATTGTAAAATAGTAGACTTAGCAGTAGGAATAGATTTACCTTCAGTAGTTAGTGATTTTTGGACTTTATTTTTTGATGGCTCAAAGACATTAGAAGGGTCAGGGGCCGGCTGTGTCCTTATTGATCCACAAAATAATAAACACTTCCTATCATGTAGATTAGAGTTTGAATGTACTAACAATACAGCTGAATATGAAGCACTGGTGCAAGGACTCAAGAAAGCGATTGAATTGAAGGTAAGTAGTTTGAAATTTTTTGGGGATTCTGAAATTATTGTGAAACAAATTCGGAATCAAATCCACTGCATTTCTCCTCACTTGAAAGCTTACCAGAATGAGGTATGGGAACTACTTAAATGTTTTAATGCATTTAACATTATTTCAATTCCAAGAATAAAAAACGCAGCTGCTGATCTATTGGCCACATCAGCCGCTAGACTCGTACCTACTAACAATCATTGTTCTGTTGAACTCCTTTTCAGGCCCTCTATATTGGATATGATCACCAACCTGCGAGTATTTGATGATGATCAGCAAATAATAGAATGCTTAACGAATGAAGAGGTGTTCAAAGGAGCAATCATAGATGATGAGGAACATCAAGCTGAGATGAAATATGACAATTTCATTCCTAGAGGGGTCAGGATGTTAGAAAAGATGTTCGATCTAAATGAAAAGTTTAAGAGACCAGCCAATGTAAAGACTCACAGCTTGACTCTGCAGTTTGAGCTGATAAATTTGGGGACTGAAATGGCACCTAAGTTCGTGAATCTCGGCAAATGTTGTTTGCCGATAGAGAGAGACCAGTTCGTCAGTTTGTTTAAACAATACAAGGATGTATTCGCCTGGACGTACAGATATCTGAAAACATATGATACCAGCATTATAAAACATGTCATCCCCATCAAGGCCGAAGTCAAGCCATATCAGCAGCCCTTGAGGAAAATGCATCCAAAGCTGGAACCGTTGATTCAGAGTGAGGTAAAGAAATTACTAGATGCTAGAATCATCTTTAAATTCAGACACTCTGAGTGGGTATCAAACTTGGTACCAGTCAGAAAAAAGTCGGGAGAAATCAAAATGTGCGTGGACTTTAGAAACCTAAACCGCGCCTCAGATAAAGACAACTATCCGGTGCCTCCCATGGAGCAATTACTACAGATGGTCTCTGGTTCTGAGTTGTTTTCATTATTAGACGGTTTCTCTGGCTACAATCAAGTGCTAGTAGCCAAGGAAGACATATTAAAGACAACATTCAGGACTAAATGGGGAACCTTCGCCTACTGAAGGATGCCCTTTGGACTGATTAATGCCGGAGCAACATTTCAGAGAGATATGGACATAGCTTTTTGTGGACTAATTGGATGAAGCATTGTGGTGTACCTTCATGACATTACAATATTCTCAAAGAAAAGAGGAGAGCACGCTTTTCACCTAAAGAAAATTTTTGAACGTTGACGAAAATATGGCATCTCCCTCAATCCTAAGAAGTGCGTATTCACAGTCACATAGGGCAAGTTGCTGGGACACATAGTTTCAAAGAGAGGTATCTCTATAGACCCAGAAAGAATTAAGGCCATTGAACAAATTCCTATGCCACATAATAAAAAGGGAATGCAATCGTTTATGGGAACCATAAATTTTGTAAGAAGATTTGTGCCCGATTTCGCTCAGACTGTCAAACCACTACAGTAGATGGTCAAACAAAATGCACAATTTAAGTGGACTGATATTGAGAAAGACGCTTTCAACAAGATTAAAACTGTTGTTGCACATGCGCCTTCCCTGAAAAGTCCAAACTTTGATAAAGACTTTATCATGTATACATTTGCATCCGATGATTCATTGGCAGCTGTGCTTACGCAAAAGGAAGATGGGGGTGATGAATTCCCAATCTCTTTTATGAGCACCGGGCTACAAGGGGCTGAATTAAACTACCCAGCCATTGATAAGAAAGCTTACACAGTATTCAAGGCAGTGAAGCAATTCAGGCCTTATATATTAAAAAATCGAACCAATGTAATAGTCCCTTGCCCAGCTGTAAGATCCCTTCTCATACAGAAAGAGTTAGGAGAAAGAAGGGGCAACTGGGTTACAGCTCTTCAAGAATACGACCTTGAATTCAAGCCAGCCTCCATAGTGAAAGGTCAAGGGTTATGCAAGTTGATGACTACAAGTGGGAACAATGAAGAACAAGCCTGGGAGGCTGATGCCGAATTACATGTAATGGATGTATGCCCTTTGTTTACAACTCCAGAGTCTTGGTATAGAGACCTTGTACATTACTTACAGTCAGGGTTGTTTCCAGAACATTGGAATTCCAAACAAAGAAGAGCTATGCGCCTTAAATCGGCCTCCTATCAACTTGTTGAAGGAGTATTATTCAAAAAGAATTATGATGGGGTTCTCCTCAAATGTTTAGAAAAGGAAGACGTGAAAAAAGTAATGGCAGAATTACATGACGGTCCGACTGGGGGACATTATTCAGACGACACTACAGCCCACAAAATCCTTAGAGCCGGTTACTATTGGCCCACACTCTTCAAGGATGCACATGCACATGTCAGGAAATGTGATATTTGCCAAAGGTGTGGGGGAAGACAGCCTAAGGCGGCTGCGCCCCTAAAGCTTGTGATGATCTCGGAACCATTTGAGCAATGGGGACTGGACATTATTGGAGAAATAAATCCGAACTCTTCCCTGCTGCACAAGTACATTCTCACTGCGACTGATTATTTCACTCGCTGGGTCGAAGCTATCCCACTGCGTAAGATAAACGAAGACGAAGTCATTAGCTTCCTACAAGATCATATCATGACAAGGTTTGGAGTTCCAATTTCATTAGTTTTTGATAATGCTAAATACTTTTCATCAATTAAATGGACTGCATTTTCTCATGATAAAGGGATAAAATTACATTATTCTGCTAACTACTATCTGCAAGGGAATGGCCTGGCTGAATCCTCTAACAAGAACCTCATTAGAATTCTGAAGAAGACTGTAATCTAAAACCAGAGAAGTTGGCACTCAGCCTTACCCAACGCCCTATGGGCTGACAGAGTCACCCCCAAGTCTGCAATAGGAGTGTCACCCTATACCCTTGTGTATGGTAAGGAAGCCATCCTTCCCCCCAATATCATGCTACCGTCCTCTATTTTAGCTCAAGAGTCTAGTGGGTCAGAGAGTGAAGTGTTACAAATGAGAATATATAATCTCGTGAAAGCAGAGGAGGCCAGATCCAAGGCCAGAGAATGTTTTAAGCAACAACAAGATGTAGTAAAAAGATGGTTTGACAAACATAAAGCTGGGAATAAGTACTTGGAAGTGGGAGACCTAGTTCTCAAGTGGGATCATCCCCATGATGAGAAGGGAAAGCATACTAAGTTCCAGCAGTTGTGGGTAGGCCCATTTCAAATATCAGCAAAACTTGGTCCTGCTACTTATAAGCTGCAAGATTTACAGGGATGGGAGGAGAACTTGCCAGTTAATGGTTTGGTGCTCAAGCCTTACTTTTCTTGAGTTTTCTTTGATATTTTCTGTCTTGTATATAAATAAACTGTTTGGTTGTTTTCAAGTCATGCATTCATTTTGTTTTAATTTCGAGTTGTTGATTTTCAATAAAGGGAACGAACTTGAGGTTGTCTAGAGGATATTAAGATCTTTTTGGGAATATCAAATATGTTGAGTGTCAGCCTGTGTGTTGCTAAATGAACTCTTCCAGCCTAACAGTTTTCTCTATTAAAATTCTGTGTGCATTGAAGTCCTGCTTAACCCCTGTGAAATAAACCAAATTCGAGTAGTCTGGAGTACTATGTCGGGGCTCCATCCACATCACATCTAAAATGTTCTAAGGAGCAACGGCAAAGGACCCATGGAAAGGAGCAGAGTGAATAGCATGTTAAATATAAATGATCCCATGCCAAGAAACGAATGCCAAAAGGCAAATAAAGAGTCAAAACTTCTATAAAAGCATCATAAATCAAAGCGGATGATGAATCATAAGTACTAAATTGTCAAAAGATCCTCTCCGTCCGTGAGCTGCAACTTGAAGTGCACCACTCACACAAAAGGACACTATGGGATAGAGGATCCTGAATTCAAATTCAGTAAGAAAGGCATACAGAAGGACTCAGATGAAAGGGACAAAAGCCCCAAAACACAAAAGTGTTAAAATGGCATGGGAACGAGGAACAAATGAATATTGATGTTCACTATCTGTTACAATCCTGTGGTGTCCACGCTTTTCACTACCTGAAAACAGAGGTAATAATGAAACCCATACTTTGGCCTCAACAGAGTTATCTGGACTTGAAGGTCTCGGTTTCCACTTTTCCCAAATTGGACCAGCATCAATGATTAAGGTACACACTTCAGTCATTTGAGAAATTCGGATAGCTGGAAGAAGTCAATGGATGCATTTGTTGTGAAACAGTCTGCCACTCAAAGAAAATCACCCAGAGATCTAGGTTCACCAGGTAATCGCCAGTTGTTGCTGCCGCAACTGTCCTCCCCAAATTTATTAAATTCTTGGCCCCTCCTCACCATTTTGCATGGTTTGATCGTTGAACTCTCGAGCCTCTTAGGCGTGTTTCCTTTTCGTTTTACTTTGAAGTTGGATGTCAGCTGGTTTATTTATGCCATGTTCAATGCCGGGTTGAGTCTTGGATGTCTAGTTTACTAATCGAAGGAAAGTAAAATCTTTGCTTTTCAGGGCCGCCTTTCGAAGAAAGAACGACTTTAGCCATAGCTGATCCTTAAAGCCATTTAAACACTTAGTTTTTCTGTGATCGGATGCATTTTTTTTATGTTAGATTGGAAGCTGTGAAGTTCTCGTTCCACTGCCGTTGTGGCTCTCAGATCGGTTTAGCATCCGAAGTCTGAATCTCTCCAACGTCCGATTCGCGTCGGTTGTAAAATCGCTTGTCCGGAGCCTTTATTCTTCCGCATTTATGACCGGGAAATCCTTCTCTCTGCCGATGTCCAAACTCTCCCGACGTCCGATGTGAAGTTTTCCCGCTCATACGCTTTAACCTTTTTGTCCCTGCCGCCACTGCGGGTGGTAAAGTTTTTTCCGCTTTCGATGTCCAAAGATGGCCGACGTCCGATTCGAAGTTTCCCTCTCACTTGTCCAGCACGGGTCTAGCCTTGTCCCTTCCGCCGTTGTGGCTGAAGGAGTTCTTTTCCCTGCCGAAGCAGAAATCCTTTCGACTGTCGATTTATGAGTTTCCCGCCAAAGGCTCGATCGATTTTCTACTTGGAACAAGAGGCGCACCAGGCCATTTTCTTGTGGGATAGTCGTTCAATTATTAAAATCTGATGCTTGGTTTTGTAACGCTTTTCCAATAAATGATGCTTGTCAATTGATTGCAGGTTGGTTCGGGAGAGTGGTCAAACTACCATGGCATGGAGGAAGATAGACCGTCTAGTAGAGGCAAGGCCGAAACTAGCAAGGTTGCAGAAGAGAAGGACAAGTGAATGAAGACAAAAATGCAGACTAGAAAGGTCCATCCGTTACTATCAGAAGGGAAACGGGAAGACACAGTGGTTTGAAGAGGAATCTGAAGCATCCAAGGAAAGAAAAAAATGCCAGACGTTGGGGCAGTCCGAGGGGTGACCTACTGTATAGTTTAAATATTGTAGAGTTAGCAATAATGGAGGGCTTTTTCCCTGGAAAATTGTTGTAATGTTTACTTGTAAGAGGAACTATTTTGTTTTGCAAGGAAAAACTGCAAGTTTTCCTGCTGGAGAGAGTGAAATGTGGAATGTATCAATGCAAATCAATGAATAATGTTGAAGAGGAACTATTTCATTTTCAACCATGTTTCATTTACTGTGAGAGTGTTTAATTTCCTAAACCTATGTTCTTGTTAAATGTTCTTCAGTATCTTCAGGATTTCTTCCACTGTGAGTAATAAGTGTTGTTCATAAAATGATTAGCTATCTAATTGTTTAAATATCTGTAATTGTTCATGTGTCTTGAATGGAGTATCAGCTATCTGTAATTCTTCATTATGCATGTACAAAATGTATTACTCACCGATAAATGCTAATTCTGCTCCCTAGGGATAGTTTAGATAAATAGTTTATCTTATTGGCGTATGTGATTTGAATGTTTGCAAGTCCTAAGATGAGAGGTAAGAACTTGCACATCACATTGTGATTGATCCCTGCATTTTTATCACCCTACATTGTTAGTTAGGCACATGTATTTCATTGTTTAAGTCAAAATACAAAAAACTCGGTGGACCGGGCCGCAACCGGTAAACCCTCTGTTTGTTGTTTGACCTATGGTAGCCGGACTGCAAACCGGACGGATTCCCTACACCAAACAGTCAACAGGCTAGTTGGGAACATTGATTGGGGAGAATCCCTTACTGTTGCAGCCTGCGAATTTCCAGGCCTCAACAAGTCCTTAATACAAGAGCAAGATAAATTGGTTCAAATGGGAGTGATTCAAACATCCAAGAATCAAGGACTCTTACTGACTGACTCAAACAATGCACAAGTAAGAGGGAAGCACAAAGGGGAGGATACCTAAAACACTGATTCGAATCCAAAGGAGAATAAGATATCTTTTTATGGAGCCTCGGGTTCCAAGAAAAGAATATATTTAAGAAGACTAGATGTCCCTACTGTATGAGAGGATTTCATCCAAAAATCTAGTGCATGAAGTGTTATATTTTTAACATTAAGCTAGCATAACGTTAGGATCTTTAACTGAGAGAAAAACAAGCACAACAATCAAACACAAGAGACAATGAACATAATTTTTTTCCTCGTGGAAACCATAAATGGAGAAAACCCCACAACTTCTTCAGAGATAGAATCAGTGCCAAAGTAAAACCAAAACAGTAAGTGATCTCCCGACAAAAGTAACATTCTTTCTATATAGCACCAGTGTCTTCTCCTTCCTCAACTATGCGCTACACTTGAGTGTGTGTGAGATGTGTGCTAAATAGAGATTCCAACTCTCTATTTATACTAATCTCGACATGACTAAAACCCTACTAGGGCTGACCTCTCTAGGAAATTCTAATAACCCTAGTGCCCCAGAACTGCGGGGACTTTAACCCTTAGACAATAGGAGGGTTACCCACAATGACCTGACATGACTTGTTTACAATATAGATCCTCCCGATAAGAGCATCAGGGCATGACATGACACAATTACATCGAGTTACAATAGATAAGAAATACAAGTGAATACATTCCAAATTTACAATTACATCAACACTCCCTCTTAACTAGAAAGGTATTTTCTCAACACAATTTTCATCACTAGTCTTCTTCTCTGGATCATCTCATCATATGTATCTTCAAGTCATCTTCATCTTCGGATCTGGATCATCACTGGTCATTATCACTGGATTTGGATCATCATCACTGGATATGGATCATCACTGGATCTGGATCATCACTGGACATCATCACTGGATCTGGATCATCACTTGATCTAGATCATCACTAGATCTGGATCATCACTTGATCTGGATCATCACGAGTGCTATCTCATGATTCTTCTCGTCACAGGAAGTTCTACAAATCCAGCCCTTTTTCATGCTAGTTGTAGGCCTAGCCTCCATGTAGGTCTTTCTTCAGCGCTTATATCTGACACCAAGTCAGAATGGCTCGTCCAGCACTTACATCTGACCTACTCGTCAGAAAGGCACACCCAGCACTCACATCTGATCATGTAGGAACCAATCCTATAATCACATCAGAAAGGCCCAGCACTCACATTTAGCCATGCGGGAACACATCCTACAACCATGCTAAAAAGGATCTACTCTTTCACTCATTCGGGAACACATCCTGCAACTATGATGAAAGAGCTCTGCACTTGCATCCACCCATGCAGGAACACATCCTGCAACCATGATGGAAGGGCTCTACACTTACATCCACCCATGCGAGAACACATCCTGCAACCATGATGGAAGGGCTCTGCACTTACATCCACCCATGCGGGAACACATCCTACAACCATGATGGAAAGGATCTCAACCCCAGGTTGAGGGTTCCTGGTACCTCACTAGGTAGCTCTATTCTAAGAATGGAAACAGCCCTTATATCTGATTAAGTGGGAACACATCCCTCAATCACATCAAAATGGCCATGCGCTCACATCTGATCATGTAGGAACACATCCTACAGTCATTTCAAAATGGCTCTCAGTCCTAGACCAAGTATTCCTGTTACCTCACTAGGAAGCTCCATTCCAAGAATGGCAATAGCCCTTATATCTGATCATGTAGGAACCAATCCTACAGTCATATCATAATGGTTCAGCACTCATATCTGACATGGAAGGAACCAATCCTCTCACCATGATAGAATGGCTCAGCCCTTACATTTGACCATGTCAGAATGGCTATGGGTATCATCATTTTCCCTTGGAGGAAACCTCGATTTGGAGAACACCAAGCTTCTCCCTAAAGTACTAAAACTTCACCCTAGCCAATGGCTTCATCAACACATCAGCTATCTATTCCTCCGTCGTAACATACTGGAGCTTTACTGCTCCCCTCTGCACCATATCCCTGATATAGTGATACGTGATCTTGATATGCTTCAACTTGTCATGGAACACTGGATTCTCTGACAACTCCACGCAACTATGGTTGTCACAATGTATACAAGTAGCATCCAACTAGAGATCAAATAAATCAGACAGTAGCTTCCGTAGCCATACTGCCTCCCAACTAGCTGAATAAGCTGCGACATACTTTGCTTCAGTTGTATTAAGTGCCACATAGGATTGCTTCCTGCTAAACCAAGAGATCACACCAGATCCCATACTAAAGCAACACCCTGAAGTGCTCTTCCTATCAATGGCACTGCCTGCCCAATCTGAATCAACATAACCCTCTAGGTTAATCTTCTGATTCAACTCATACTTCAGCCCATAATCAATTGTACCCCTCAGGTACCTCAGAATATGCTTTGCAGCAATCAAGTGAACATGTATCGAATCTGTTAGGAACTAGCTCAAGGTGTTCACAGCAAAGCAAATATCTAGTCTCGTGTTCGTCAAGTACATCAAGGACCCAATCATCTAAAGATACTTCGTAGCATTAACCGTCTCTGATGAAGCATCCCTCAATAGCTTCAGGTTCGATGCCATAGGTGCGGCCATAGCCTTGCATTCCATCATCCCAAACCTCTTCAGGATCTCTACTATATATTTGCCTTGTCCCAGGGAAATCCCATCTGCATTCTGCCACACCTCCATGCCTAGAAAATAATGCATCATACCCAAGTCCTTTATTTTTAACTTGGCAGCAAGATTCCTCTTTGTATCAGCAATCAACCCATCCATACCTATTACAAACAGATCATCTACATACAGTAGGAGCATCACTGGGTTTCCATATTCAACCTTGTAGTAAAGGTTGGAATCTGCTTTACTCTTAGTAAAGCCTAAACTAGATAGAAAGCTATCAATTTTGTTGTACCAAGTCTTGGGTGCCTGTTTCAAACCATATAGGGATTTCTTCAATCTGCATACATGAGACTCTCTATCATGTGTCTCAAAAATAAGTGGTTGCTCCACATACACTTCCTCTTCCACTACACCATTTAAGAAAGCAGTCTTGACATCCATTTGGTGTATCTTCCATTTCATCACTGCAGCCAGAGCAAGTACCAATCTGATGGGAGTGTATCTGGCTACAGGTGCAAAGGTCTCTTCATAGTCCATTCCTTCTTTCTGGAAGAAACCACAAGAAACAAATATTACCTTATATTTCTCTATTCTACCATCTACAGCATGCTTAATCTTGTGGATCCATTTGGAAGTTACAACTAACTTCCCTTCTGGTATTGGGACAACATCCCAAACATCATTCTTCATGATCGGCTGATACTCTTCAATCATGGCATCCTTCCATTCTTTCCGTTCTGTCGCTTCTTCATAATTGAAAGGTTCTTTATCAATGAAATCACATAGTAATGCTACATACCCGTAGCGGGATCTGGTCCTCTTTCTTTCTCTGTGATTCTCTTCTGGAGCCCCATATCATTCCGCACCTTGGATAACTTCTCGTACCCAAGCAGGTTTCCTCTTGTGAGGATTCTTTTCCTGAGGTGGATCTACAGGTCTTTGTGGTTCTTCAAATTCTCGATCTTCTTCTTGAGCTTCTTCATTCATGGTTGTATCATCAATCCTGGGTGCTTCTTCTTCTTCATATTCTTCAGTAGGTTTCTTTCTGGATTTGTTGTAAGCTATGTCTTCATCAAATGTCACATCCCTACTGATATCAATCTTCTTGAATCCTAAGAAGTATATTCTATAAGCCTTTGAGTTTTTAGAATATCCCACAAATATACCCTTCTTACCTGAAGGATCTAATTTAGTTCTCTTCTCTCTTGGAATGTGTATATACACAGGACAGTCAAATATTCTGAGATGGCTGCCTTCTGGTCTCTTGCCAGAGAAGACTTCTTCAGGAGTCTTGTTCTCGAGTACTCTATGTGGAGTACATTTCTGTACATACACCTCTATTATGGCAGCTTCTACCCAAAGATGCATAGGAAGATCTTGATCATGAAGCATTGCTCTTGCAGCTTCCATGATAGTTCTATTCTTCCTTTCTGCAACCCCATTCTATTGTGGATTGTAAGGAGTGGACAACTCCCTCTTAATCCCTCAGTCTTTGCATAGCTCTTTGAATTCATTTGAAGTGAATTCTCCGCCATTGTCTGATCAAAAGGTCTTGATCTTCTTTTTAGTGTGATTCTCAATCAAGGATTTGAATTCCTTGAACTTGCTGAATACTTCGTCTTTATTCTTCATGAAGTAAAGCTATGTCTTCCTAGAAAATTCATCAATAAAAAAAACATAATATGTATACCCGCTTAGTGAGCTTGATGACATAGGACCGCATACATCGGAGTGGATGATTTCCAAAATTCCTTTTGCTTTGCTTTCGCTGCTTGGAAATGTCTTCTTTGTATTATTTCCTTTCACACATCCTTTGTAGACCTCATCATGTTTTGCTTATATTTCTGGAAGACCTTCAACAGCTTTGCTTGCAATAGGTAGTGCTCTGTAATGCACATGTGTAAGTATTCTATGCCAAAGTTCATTTGGCTCTACTGTGTCGTGAACCAATGCTTGTTCTGGATGGCCCTTTAATTTGCACAAACCTCCTTCTTGTTCTCCAATCACTACTGCATCATCGATGGTCTTTCCTTTTGGCCACATGATGACTTGACCATCTATGAATACAACCCTCATTCCTTTTGCATCTAATGCAGATATGGAAAGAAGTTTCTTCTTGAGTCCTGGCACAAACAATACTTCCTTCATTGTCATAGAATTTCCAGAGTCTAGTTTATAGGAGGATTCCCCACTACCTTTTATTGGATCCTAGTAGTCATCTCCTAGCTTCACCTTGTGAGGTGATTCATGTTCTAACAGTTTCACAAAGGATTCCTTGAATCTTGTCATATGCTTGGAAGCCTCACTATCTATAAGCCAATCAGTGCTTCCATGAGGAATGTTTCCTGTAAGAGAGGAAATCAAAACATATTCATCTTCACTGGAAGAATCTTCACTTTCATATCTGGTTTTCTTCTTGGAAGGTTCATCATCCTCTGCAGCATGAGCATGATGTCTTCTCTTGTTTCCCTTCTTCTTATGAGAGTTAATCTTGTTTCTAGGACAGTCTTTTGCAAAGTGTCCTCTTTCATCACATGTATAACATCTCAATGTAGATAGGTCCTTTCTAATATTATCTTTATGGTGAAATTTCTTACCTTTGGAGTGATGAGAGTTTCTTCTACCTTTCTTGGAGTGAACTGTGAGGGCTTGATCTTCACTTACCATCTTCTCTTCTTGAGCTGCTATCCGAGCTTCTTCTTGAGAGCATTCTTCCCATAGTCTGTTGAACTTGACTAACTTATTTCTGGCATAGATTCCTTGGATGAATGAATCCCATGACCTAGGGAGGCCATTCAGTGTTGTCATCACAATTTTTGCATTCTCCACTTCTTCATCTACAACTTATAGTTGTTCTTTGATCTGAGAGACCCTTGTGAAGTAAGACTGGATGGTCTCAGCATTCTAGATCTTTACATTCTTCAACTGATTCCTTAGAGTCATCTTTCGATTACCGTTCTTCCCTTCAAACAGTTTGGTTAGGGAATCAAACATAGCTTTAGGTGTCTTGAGAGAGGACACCTATGGGATGAGGTGATCCTTGATAGAATCAGTAATGATTCTATTTTCCATAACCAAATTCTTCTTATGTAATGCCTTTGCCTCATCTCCCTCTGGAACTGGAACCTCCTCACTGATATAGGAGTCCAACTCATTTTCTTCCAAGACCAGGGAGATCCTATACTTCCAAGATCAAAAGTTATCAGCTCCCTCAAGATTTTCATCAAGCTTGGTATGATGAGACATCTTAACTGAGAACCTCAAATGGAAATACAAAAGATTTAGATCTTACCAGGTCAAGATGTTGGATCTGGATTTGGAGCTGAAATCCTGCAGAGCTCGTTCAGGAGCAAATTAGGGTTTTTCTTTTCCGGAGTTTTGTCCAACCAATTGCTTTGAATTTTATCCCTAACTTCGATTTTAGGGAGGAGATAAATCTAGGCCTGGGCTCACTGAAAAATTATTCTTTTGTGAAAATCCCTAATTTTCGGCAGCAGTGTCAAGTCCAAAACTGAAAAACCTCAAAATTGGATTCTGCTTCGACAGAAAGATGCGCCCTAGGGAGGAGAGTTATTCCAACCTTCCTTTGCTGAAAATATATGGAGAGAGATCCACAAAGTAGGAAGCCCTAGTTCCCGTAGCTACACAGTGTCTTCTTCTCAGGTTAGCTCTGATTCCATGTTAGATTTTTAACATTAAGCTAGCATAACATTAGGATATTAAACTGAGAGAACAACAAGCATAACAATCAAACACAAGAGACAATGAACACAGTGTTTTTCCTCGGGGAAACCATAAATGGAGAAAACCCCACAACTTCCTCAGAGATAGAATCAGCACCAAATTAAAACCCAAAACAGTAAGTGATCTCCCGACAGCAGTAACCTTCTTTCAATCTAGCCCCGGTGTCTTCTCCTTCCTCAACTATGTGCTACACTTGAGTGTGTGTGAGATGTTTGTTAAATAGAGAGTCCAACTCTCTATTTATACTAATCCTGACATGACTAAAACCATACTAGGGCCGACCTCTCTAGGAGAGTCTAATAACCCTAGTGCCCCAGAACTGCAGGGACTTTAACCCTTAGACAATATAAGGGTTACCCACAATGACTTGACATGACTTTTTTACAATATAGATCCTCCCAATAGGATCATCGGGGCATGACATGACACAAGTACATCCCGAAATAAACATCGGGTTACAATAGATAAGAAATACAAGTGAATACATTCCAAAGTTACAATCACATCAACATGAAGAAGACCATTGACTAGTTGTCAACACTTATTAAACACAATAATATTTCCCTTCTGCAAGGAGCAAAAATTTTGATGCTAGACAACTGACAGAGGACCATGAGAGGTGGCATTCCTTAAAGGTAGGATTCACTCAGTCAAAGCCTTACTTGATATATTCTAGAGAATCCAACAACATGGTTTCCTCTAGGGAATCTTACACCACTCTCGACCTCTTAGGAGGACCTAGCATTCATATGGGATATTACTCTCAAATCCCAGTTGTTTGGAGAGGTTCTATTAAAATCCAGCATGGTGAGTTCAAGAATGTAATCTATGTGCCCTCTCTTGTAGCAAATATGTTGTATGTTTAGCAGGTGAATCATATAGCATCTCCCAAGAGATTTACATTTGACTTTGAGACAGTAGAAATCACTGAATCATCTACTGGAAATATCATAGCGAAAGGGTTTGCTAATCATGCCTCCAAGGCATGTGCGTTCTCCCATTTCCTTCTTGCTTCACATCCAACAGCTCTATTGACTCATGACAATAACACAAGCAAGCTGTGCCATAATATATTTTGGCATCTCAATTACAAATATCTCCAGCAAATTCACAATGACAAAATGGTTGAGATCTTTCCACTCATCCAAACATCATATGGAGTATGTCTTGGTTTATTGGTAGGTAAGCATCCAGAGAAGAGATATGAAGTTGCGAAGGAAGCTAGAACTGCCTCTATAATTGATCTGATACACAGTGATGTCTCAGGACCAATTCCTACAACATCAATCAATGGATCCAGGTATTTTCTTACCTTTATTAGTGATTGTTCAAGGTTTTGCTAGGTTTATTTTATGAAGCGAAAATTAGAGGTATTCGAAAATTTCAAAGTATAGTAAAGATTTGGTTGAAAATATCTTCAAAAAGAAGATCAAGTCCATTATACCATATAATGGAGGTGAATACATTAAATTCCATTTTCAACAGTTCTGTCAAAATCCCAAAATTTCCGAAAAATTTAAAATTTTGAAAATATAGATAATATTCAATAATGCAATCAGTTAATTGTTTTAATTAGTTATATGTTAATGATTTCATAATCTGAATCATCTACTTGATTATGTTTATCTTAGAATAATTATTTTTTAGTTTAATGACTTATTTTTCTTTGCAACCACAAGGTGGAACTGTCTTGGTATTCTGGGGCTTACGTAGCTTTTGAGCTAACACAAAAAGTTTACCTGCTCTTTATAGATTTACAGGTAAAAAAGATCCGGTGCTGCTTGTCAATAATCATAAAGCATATAGATATATGTTCGTTGCAAAAACAATAACTCAGTAAAAGAATATAAATGTTGTTCAATTTCAAATGCTTTTAAGAGGTAAAACCATTAAATCGTTATTCTTTTTAAAGATGCCATGGAAACGAGATTCAATCCTATCAGTATTGGTGACAGTTGCTTTCTCTCTCTAGTTGTAATTTATAGTTTTTATTGCGTACTAATCTCTTCGATGTTTATCAATGTTTACCATAGTCGTCGTGTGTAAACGCCTTAAATCTTTCTTTACACGCAGACTAAAGATGGCAGGGTTTTCTCGTTAAGGGTCTATCTTAAATTGTGAACATATACCATTTACGTCATTTCAAATTTGGTTACTCCTTGTGATATGAAAGTAATACGCATTGATAAATGAGTTTTTGTACCATTATTCCAACTTCCAAAGCTTTGAAGTTCAAAGGAATTACATCATTATTACATACTACTCTCAAAAAGGATTAAGTTAGTATCGATGAACTAAGTTCTTTTATACTTAACTTACTTGGAAGATTTTGTCTAGTTATTGTTATTAATTCATTTAAAAGTTACCTATTGACAAGCCTGATAAATACTATAAGGCTTAACATTTTTGTTTGCAAACTTAATAGTTTATACATAAATACACAAATGCATAACTAGAATTCATCTCACAAGATGGGTATCTTATCATAAATAGGTTTTATGAATTCCTTTTATAATTATTAAAAGGCATAACCTTAATAGGTTTATAATCGTTTGAATGAATGAATATCATGTTTGTATAAATGAAGGGTCGTAGTTTCGACCACCCCCTTGATAAGTTTTATGGCCTAACTTTATATTAACGTTTCTTTTGTTTACCATACAACGTGCATGCTAGGTTGACTTTGGGAGTAAGGGTCCTGGTGGAACTTCGAAATCCCCGTATGATTGGAATAATAGTCTTCTCGCTGATTGCACACCGGGACTATAGGGATTACCCACTACATGCAAATAATTTTTTTGTGAACGTGGCATCATCATAGCCAAGTGTTGTGTAGTTAAAAGGCATGGGTGAACCCTAAACTTGTTATTTTCTCTGTTGTTTTCAGCCTCTGGCCGCTCTGCTACTGTGTTGGTTTCCTTCCCTGTCGCTCTGCAACTCATCGCTGGTAGTCTCTTAGCTTGCTTCTTTTTCTCCTGCACCTTGTGGGCTCGCCCTGAACGCTCGATAGAGAAGAGTTGTAAACAAGTTGATTGCTGTTAGAACTGGATTGGTTGTTTTCCTCCGGGGTTTGTCCTTCACTGCTTGCTCCTTTCAGTAATCTTCAGACTGTAAAATTCTTATTCACCCATGGCCCAGTAGTGAGAGCCGTGGTCTTGCATCTCGAGAATTGTTGGGTCTTAGGGTTTCGCAGCAAGGTGGACTTTTGGTTGAGACACAGTTATAGCCCAAGCGTAATACTTGCTTGGCTCGTTGCTTCATCTCCTGGCCGTCGCTGGTCATTGCTGCGTTAGCAATCTCCATTTTTCCTGTGGCAAATGAAAGTTTTGTTTCTTCTTGCGTTGGTAGTTGCACTACTGTTCATGGGTGGTTACGTTTCAATGAAATTTTAGGTAAGAGTTATTACTGACAACATCATTTCTTTACAGCTCTGTTTCATTACATGATTGCTTATATTAATGCAAGATATTAACAATATCGTTTTTTATGTTACACAGGTGTCGGCTTGTCCTTCCGCATGGTTGGTGCAAGGCTGGGACAACCGCTTGCTTACGGGTAAGCCTTGGATATCCCATGGCAATTCGTCCTTGTTCAGTCCCTTATGGGACATTTGATGGTTGGTCGCCGCAGCCTGCAAAACCCTTATGGTTTTGGTTTACATGGGTTAACTTGGTTCGTTGTTTTTGTTAATGATAACCCTTGCTTTATGTGGAGCTTCCGGCGTAGGCCGTGACCTGTAAATTTTGATTTTTGTTCTAGTTTTTGTGTATATAATGTATAAATGAAGGAAGGCTGGTAAATCCTTACTCTATTAAATCCTGAAGCTGAGAGGCATTAGAAGGAGCTTAAACTCTTTCGTTTGATACCTCTGTTGTAAATTTTGATATGATAGGGTTTTACCCTAACTTCGCGATATGAAGATGTGTTTACTATTTTTCTTTAAATTATCGTTTATTTGTAATATAATACTGTAATTTATTTTTGTTATTACTTATATTATATGCTGGGTTATTGAGCTCGGTGAATCGAGCATGTCCATGTTCTATTAGTTTACTTTCCTGCAAGCTATTACCTTTGAGGTTGCTCTGTAAGTTATGTTAATATTACCTGTTTAGGATGACTGTGTATTATTTTATAATAACTTACCTTAATTCTCTCTGTTCTAATAAGTTTGTAAATATTATTTTATATTGGTTAGTTTTTCAAAAAGAAAACAAGTAATTTAATGTTTTTAAGTTGTACTTATGTAACTGATAGTTACATCTTTAAAGTACAAAATTTGTATTTACTTGATATTTATTATAATGAGATAAAATGTTATTTTACCTGCAAGTAAATATTGCTCTTATAATTATATGTATTATCTTTATATTCAGTCTATTTATGAAGTATTTAGATGGAAAAATATTTTATTGTTGTATTTTTATGCTCTCTATACTAAATAATTTATAAAGAAGTTTCTTTTGTATTCTATGCTACCATATTTATATTATAACATTAGTATTTATAAAATAAGAGAAATAACAAACTAACTATGTTCTTTCCTCTAAAATATATTGTAGTGTTTGTTTAAATTCTACAAAAGACAGGTTAGTAGCTGTAGAACTTGTTTAAGTTCAGCTAGATAAAAATGAAAGAATTATTTACATTACCAGCCATAAATAAAATCTTAAACCAACTAGTTTGATCTTGAGAAATAAATCCAGGTTTATCTATCCTTACTCACAGTTTGGTTGCTATAAATACAGTAATTATTTATCCTGAACAGGAAAAGAAATAAACTGTAGAGTTGAAAGGCATTTTTATTTAACCTATCACTACACATTTTAACTATTATATTCTTTTCCTTTGGTTTCAAAATAAGTATAAAGATTACTGAAATGAATGTTGTATAGAGAACTGTTTTATCTACCAAAACATACTACTGTTAGTATAATGATATAGCTTCCTTTCCTTTTCTAATAATCTAACATTCACTGTCTAGGTCTAACACTACTCCATGTACAGAATAATATTTCTTCTGATAAAAATAAATGAAAATATTCTCATAATCAAGCTAACATCTTATTTTATATTTACATCATACTTTCTTTATTTAAATACACCACCTGTGCTAGAGTACAATCTGGATTACTCCAGATGGGGAAAAACACAGGTAGGATTTATTTTTCATCAAGAATAATTTCATTACTAAACAAGCTAAGATATTCTATCCTCTAAGTTTACATCATAACCTAAAAATGCATCATTCACTCACACACATATATTAACACAGAAATTAGTAAATAGCAAAACCTGTTCTTAAAGCTGGTCGAAAACAGCAATGGGAGGTCGTTCCTCCCTACCAACTCCTGGAGAGTGCTCAAACAATGACTCCTCAGAACCCCCGAGCCTGCTCTGGTCTCCCTGGCTGGAACTAGGTGAAGCAATTAAACAAGTACTAGTCCTGAGACTCAATACTAGTCATGAACTCGTTAGTCAATTCTCTCAACTAGAAGCTATATTAGATCAAGTTCCTGCAGTTTATCCTTCAAAACACCTTCCTTACAGTTTCCCTTTTTCCCAATGAATTCCTTAAAGTGCATTCCACTTGAATGATTCTTCTCCTGGAAAATATCTGAGCAGCCTCAGCTCTCTACATTTGGCACTTTTAAAAGATTGCCTAGGTCTTTTTGGGTTAGTTGTCATTAATTGAGCCACCTGCTCTGATCCCATTTTCTTGGGGGATCATGACCCCAAATGTAGGGAAGTTGCCACCTGCAACATAGGAAGTGTTTGATGATGCTTCCACTTGTCTTTTGCTCTCCACCTAGTTCATTCCACCAGTTTGACCAGTAACACTCTTATTAACAACTCTCCCAAGCTGTTGTCTCCACTTTTTATTTATTAAAAATAAAATATTCAGAATTACATTCCACATCTTTTGACTCTGCTGAGTCATCAGTTTCAACTTAGCATTAAATTTAACATAATGTCTTAAGAATCAAATTAAAACAAATAACATTATTTTACAAAATTGGGGTATGTGACAAGTTCTATGAATTAGAGGGTATTCAAATGGAACACTCAGTTCCATACACACCGCAACAGAATGGCCACTTTACAATGTAGTCTCCTCAAGCCTTATAAAGGTTTCATCACATGCAATACCATCGGGAAATACGATGGGCTACAACAAACCATGTGCCCAAACCATGTGCTAGAGATAAACCACCTTTGACTCAATCCCGAGTCAAGGTTAAACTTAGCAATCTCCCCTTTAAACTTGACTTGGAGTAATCACCAAGCCCCCTCAAAGTTTTACTGAGAAATATTACATACACCCTCCTATTACCTAGTTCTATCTCCTGACTTTACCAGTGAGTTACCAGGGGTATGCATTCATTACCAAGTCTTACATCCATATGCCCATTTACATGCAAACCGCTCCATTCATTTTTTTTTTATGTGTCTTCATGGTGACTACACCATCACCATCTATTGCTTCATCCTCTCTCTTTTCCATGATCTTATTTTTTCATGATATTTTTGTACTTGCATCCAAACCCTATCATTGACGTCCATATAAAGAAGAATACATCTACTGAATTACATGGGTCCTTAGTCATTGTAACCATTAGTTCTCTAGGAATTGTCTTCACATACATGGCTCATTAATCTAGGTCCCAACATTGAGATTAACCATCTCACATTTCTCCCGTAATCGAACACTCAACCTATCAGATCCACATCAAGTTAGGCTACAAGTACACCTGCCACCCGCGTACCTACCTAGTGGTTCATTCCACACCTGATGCAACAACCCTTCTCTTCGCATAAGAATAATACTTTGTTTTTATAACACCTAGGGAAATTAACTTTTAACGAAGAACCAAAAAATTTAGGGTGTTAGGTACCACCGATCATGTACCAAAATCTAATTCAAAACCAAATACAAAATACTTATCATGCTGCTTATGTTCTCATCATACTTAAACATATGCTATTCTTTCATATATCAAAACTTTAATAGTTTTCCTTACATGGATTCCAAACCCATTAAACAAGCTTTTATTAAACAAAGATCAGTTAAACTATTAATTTAATCGTCCACAATCTACCTTTCTATACTTCACGTTCACTTAACTTAAGAAATTACCCCTTTTCAAAAAATGACATCACACTCCATAAAACCTTTTTCATAATTCATTTTTTTTTATTGTGTGAAAAATACCTTCTGTTTTATGAAAATATACTTTTGACATCATATGCTTGATGATATTTTTTTTTACAGCGTTCTCTTCGGCCAATTCTCTTCGCGGGTCATGGAATTTCATTCATATCTAGCGGTTCCTCTCAGAGAGCGATCTCTATTCCTATTGGACACACGAACTTCAGCGGATCCTCAACAATGGGCATTTCTATTCATCCAACCAACTGAGCGACTAAGAAACCGTTCTCCACCACACATACATTCTTGGTATATCATAGGCATGGTGTGCAACTTGATGTATATCTCTGTGGATGATCCACCACAACCGCAACATGCAACACAATCAGTGCACCCTCTACTCACACATGTGTCCTCCTGGCCTTGCCTCATGCCGCCTCTTCCACATCCATGCTCATGGGTCCCTTCCCATCGACTATCACCATATATTCTAGGTCGAAACACTTTCCCACAACCCCAGTCTCATCATTGCTTCCCTGCTCTGCTTGCATCGTCCTCTTGCGACCTCTTCCATGGATCTGCTCATCCTGATATCAATCATCGTTACATGCCCACGATCCCAGATGTGTCGAGTTTTGGAAAAATAGGTGTGGGATTTTCTTCAATTGAAATGATCGTATAGATCTTGGCAGCTTTCATGGCTCCTACACATGTGAAACGACAATGTTCTTTTTCCTAGAAGCTAGGATTTCTCTTCGCGGCTGAGTGGAGGGAAATATATGCTTCAACTTCACAGTAACATAAAAACTAGGGTTTATCCTCTACGTTAATCTCATATATGATCACTAGATCTATGATGATTTTCGTTTACACACTTGCACTCACAACATTCTCCACGAGCACAACAACACCAATACTCTAGCCATGGCTTTGATACCAGTTGTTAGGATTATAATGAGTAACAATATATAAAAATATGTGAGAAAATAAACGTTGTAAGAAACAATTTAAGATGACACACAATATATCCTGGAAACCCCATGCCGGAAAACCAGCACCAATGGATATCTTTATTACATGTCCAAAACCGTCTATCCAAGCCAAGTGAGCTAGCCATCGCTCACCTACAAGCCACTTTACAATGGAGCCTCCTCAAGCCTTATAAATGTGTCATCACATGCAATACCATGGGACAATACCATGGGCTACAACAAACCATGTGCTAGAGCTAAACCAGCTTTGACTCAATCCCGAGTCAAGGTTAACCCTAACACCTACCTCATTAGTTAACTAGTTATAGACTGATTTAGACATGTGGAGTTAGACTAGTGAGCCTCCAATGGTGATTTAGGCACACTGAGTTAGATAGTTAGTCAGTTTGAGTTGGTATATTCGAATCATATCCATGGCATTCGAATCCTATGTATTGTAACACCATTGTATTACTGATTAATGAATGGACATTAATGTTGTAATTAACTGATCAATTATTATCATATTTGTCTCAAATGTGTGTAGGTCATTGTACAATGTCTTTGATAAGTCCATTGCATAATTCTCTTTTCAATTGCTCTCATTTTCCTATAGATCAATGGTTGAAAAATTTAACACAAATGACTTACAAAATATTAATAGGTCTTGGTGCTTCTCTGAAGCATAAATTTGCACTAATTATTCATTACTTATTCCCATTCAAGTAAACAATCACTTTTACTGATTCGAGAAGCATATTTATCACTTGTTCTTTTATTATACTGGTCATTGAATTAGAATCATATATTACTTTTCATCGCAACGGATTTCAATCCAATTCTTAATAAATTTACATGGAAAAAATTACAAGACAAGCTTGTCGGCATGATCATTCAAGAAAACCACCCACTAGCAATTATATTTTGTTTTAATGGTATAGGATGTAATTGTATATTCAATGGACACTTTTGACAACACCTCATTGTATATCTGAATATACCTCCGATGATAAACCTCATCGGATATTCTAGAAAAAAACGGCAAAAATATGGAATAAAATACGACAATTAATTCTAAGGTCTCTGACAAGAACAGTTTCATCGGACATGCCAACGAAATCCCTTTGACTACCAAATAATTATGACTTCATTGGAAATACTATGCAAGTATTTCGAATCTCTGACGTACTGTCATCATATTTAGGGTTTAAATGTTGTAGTGCACGGTTGAACCCATTCATTGTAGTCCAAGTTGTTATAATTGTGGGGCTCATGATATTCAAAAGGTTATAAGAAGTAGGTTATAAGAAGTAAGGCTAGTGATTTGGAGGGTTTATACAAGGAAATTTCTTATATCAGTATCCAATTGGAGAGTCAATCGGAAAAGCAAGTAAACTTGGAAGAAAAAATAGGAGAGTATTGTCCCTAAAGTTCTCCCTTGACTAGATTAGGTATTTCTTTGATTTTTCATGCCATCTATAAATTCAAACAAGATAAACAAGGAATATAGTCAATATACAAATTCCAAGGAGGGTTTTGCAGATAGCACCATCTCTGTGCTACTTTAGGTCAATAATCCAATCATCTAACCAAGGGAGGGAACCCTTGAAAATGAAGGTATAAATACAAGTATGTTACCCTAGGTACCTTGAATATATACTTTTCAAAAACTTGACCAGATTTATAGCTAAAATATGAGGTACATGAGGCAAAGACTATGAGTTTTTAATTTAAGGGAGAGTCACATGTCTCCCATAATATAGAAAAAATAAAAATAAAAATAGATGGGAACCTTAATCATAACCCACTTCTTAGAAGGGAAGAACATAAACATTAATTACATCCAATAGTAAATCATTAACAACTTTCCATCCATACGCATTTTAGAAACTATTGAAAATCATACATGAGAAAAAAAATCTGAGATCCATATGATTCTAGGTACATAGATAAAGGAATTCCATCATTTGTTTCAAAAATACATTCAACATTAGATAAGACACTCTCAGTTTAAAATACCAGTGGTGTTCTTTCCTTGGTCCTAGTTTTCAAAAAACATATTTATTCATGTAGGTATATTAGTGCATACAACAGGGATGATTCATTCATCTATTCCCTGGTCCCATTGTCTCTTTTATCAACAATAGAATTTCTCTGATCCTATACTATGGGGAAAGAGGAAAGAAGAAATAAAAGGAATAATGTTGTAGATCCTAGCAATTTTTCTTAGCTTTTAGACTCATAAGAAACGAATGAAGCTCTTGTTGTGCTTCTTCTTACTAATTTTAAATATACTCTTTAATGTTGATAATTCACTTTGAGGTTTCTACGAGGAAATATCTTTCTTTTAGAATTTGCATCTTTCCACTAAGTTAGTGTAACTATTTTCATGGAAATCTCACCCATAAGTATGTGCTCTCCTCTGAACTCATTTTTTATTCACCTTTTTCAATCAAGTTGTTGAAGGATGGATCCAATTTTGGTACTAAAAAATGTCAGTGTACCTTGTATGGTACTGAACAACATCGATGAGTAATTTTTTCTAGTATGACAATAGAGGAAATTACCTGATGTTGTACTACACAAGAACATTTTCAATTAGGAATGCATCCTTCCTTATAATGGTGTAGTATGACACATACTCATAAATGAATCTTTGTATTTGACACCTTCCCCTTTATGACTACAATGGAGTCGGAATATTGTTGTTTTTGGTTCTTAATGAGAGACTAAAATCTCTAAGGTAGTCTTCCAAACATCAAGGATACTAAAAATTGAAGATGAAGCAAGCATGCTAACATTAATCATTTTTGCAAGATCGTCCAAGCTTGCAAACGATCACTCTCTTGGGAATATATCAAACGTAGCAGTGGAAAAAAGTGGCATGAGATAGTGAAATGAGGCATTCAAACATTAGAGACCACCTTCATTGAATGAACATCTTGATTCCTTGCAATGATCATTCAAAGTGGGATTTGAATCTCTGGCCACAATTTAGACTTTGCAATGTTCATTCAACATAAGTAATGAGTCAGAGAAATCAATGGTGCTCTACATATGAGTGACCAGAACCATCCTTACGATGGATAACATATGATACAATAAAAATGGGATAAATGATGAATGAGGGATCAAATGGACTAGACAACTCAACTATGTACATGTGTGGTGCAACTAAAAAGGAAGACTTTTTAAGATTGACACACCAAACAATTTAGGGTGGTTGCAGTTGATCCACACGAATGATCATCCCTTGATTACTTGAATCAATCTTATTGTCATAGGGAGGGAGAAGCATCATGTCACATGGATGGACCATATCCATGATTAGAAAATTGGCATGCTTCAATCATAGCCACTGACAAGGAAAACTCCATATTTATTCATGTCATGGACTATAACTCGTCAACGCTCTGTACATATTTTGAAATGATGTTATGATCAAATCTTGGTCATCGACGGGAAAAACCCCATTTTATCCCTGACTTGTACCTCGACACTATCAACAATACCAATTTACTTTGGGAAGGAATAAACATTTAATTTTGTCCTTTGATGATAATGTCCCCCTTCTAATCTTTCCTTATTTTAATATGCCACTCGCGGTCATGATATCCTTTGAGAATATGTGAAATTTGATCTAATCCATTGGAAGGACGGATAGTTTTTGACTCCATTGCACATTTCTTATGCCACCATTGGCTTAGATTCATTTTAAGGAGATGCTCACTTTAATTTGAGCCATTGGTGGATATGGACCCCTTTAATCTCTATTACATGTTCTTATTCCACTAATGATTGAGATTTTCCTTGACAAATTAAACAATCTAGTATGTATCGTCAGTGATGTAACAAACCCAATTTCCTCATTACTATTTAGGGAAATGGGGTAGAATTTTTTGTGTTTTTAGTTCACTTCTTCCAACTCAAAATCATTATTTTTATTTGAATGCCCAATATCATAAATGATACATTTCTCCAATTGCACCTTCACTTAAAAGAATATGTCTAATTTAATTTAGTTAATCTTTTTAGTTTAACCAAATTAATGGAGCAGTGCTTTAAAGAACTTATTATCATACAAGTAAGAACTAATGATACATCCCTTCCTCATTCTAGAGTTATTCATGTCAACCACAAAGTATGATATTTTACAATAATCTTACAAGAGCACCAAATATACTTATACATTAAGTAAATAACTCATTTGAAAGAGATCACATATAAAATTATTATATATATATATCACGATTATAAAATAAAACACGTAAGGTGCAAACATAAAAGAGACTCCAATATGTGTGGTTCACCCCAACCTTGGGGCTATGTCCACCAAACATTGTCATTCTCTTTATTATTAATCCAATAAAGAAAAAGTACAAGGTGTAGTACATCAACTATACTTTAAATTTGACTTTCTCAAAGTCTTTCTTTAAAGAACATTTTTTATTACCATACAACCTTTTCATGAAGCCTTCCCTTTAATCATGAACAATAAATTCGAAAGGTATTCACCTTAATTATTCAAAGATATATTTGTAAAGGATGAGAATTAACTTAGTTTGTAGTCATTCGCATTAACTCTTTATCCATCATAAGGTAAAAGTACCAAGATTAAGGTACATGGTGTAGGATAAGCCTTTGTTCTAAATACTATGACTAAAACAGAAAAATGCACCATCTTCCATATATACTATTTATGTACGGAAAGGGTGTGAAAAATATAAACATTAAATAATGATAGTCTAAAACGCATATCAAATTATAGAATTCAAAACCTATAAACTTCAAACATTATAATTTCAAATCTACCAATCCAAGAAATGAACTTGCTATTTAATCTTTAGAGCTCATGACTCTTTGGAAATCCAATATTCTAGTTATCTGTTAAACAAAATAATAGTTCTCTTTTTCATAACAATCATCATGTAGCCATAGAACACTTGCATCTCAAGCAATTGAACTGGTCTGTTATAAAGGTACTTTTTTTTTCAACTGAAATCATCTTCTTATTAATATTTAAAATAACCTATACCCAAAACCATAACAATTATCCTCGACATTGACTATATATATATAAATTATGTTCATGTCAATTAACTATAATAGATCTATATTCATATACATTTTTATCAAAATCTTTAACCAAAGAGCATCTATAGTTTATAGTTTGACCAAAATAATGGTTAAGATATATTAGTGTTGTACTTTGACATAAGGAAGAGAGTGCATATAACATATAAACTAAGAATAAAAGGAACATGTTAAAGGGATTTTTAAAGATTAAAATTAACTCTTAATTTTAACCCAATAATATTTAACATAAGGTGATTAATTTAAAAAAAAACATACAATAAATAATTATGAGAATGATATTTTACATAATAATACTCAACACAACCATTTTCTTGATTCATAAGGTGATTAATTTAAAAAATAACATACAATAAATAATTATGGGAGAAGCGGAGTAAGCTTCTCTTTTCAAGGTCGCTTCTCCTCTTTTATTGTTAAGACTTGTAACAATATATCCACAACATTATACTTCAACCAAGATTTCCCAATCTCAATTAATGAGATCGTTTACTGTAAAATTTATAGAATACTTCGTTTCATCACCATAAATGACACCTCTACGTTCAAGAATTAGTAGAACTTCCAAGTTCTCCAACGAAATATAGAAATTTGATTCGCTCTCATTAAGTTTGGTTTGCTAGTTTTTACAGAAGATTCCAATCTTTAATATGGCAGTTTAAATTCCCAAGGTCGATTTTTCCCATATCATATCATCTTATTCATACTAATAAACAAAAATTACAAGCGATCGATACTTCTATAAAGAAGTCGTGCTCAATCAATTGAAACTCAGAGATTCACCATTGAGAGACAGAGAAAGCATCTATGCCTCTCTTGACATGAATATCAATTACGAGACTATATATATATATTTGCATTCATGTTACCAAAAAAAATGGTTAGAAAAGGGATGTTACATCTTCCCCTAGAAAGTACATCGACTTTGGTGTAGATATATTTCAAGACTTTTATCTTCCACATACGTTTTGCTTTGTAATTATCAGAATTTACCTCTTGATGATAACATAGTATTCTTGCAACTACACTACATTTGTCAATCATAGAAATCATATATAAAATTATAACCATCTATGCATTTATATCTCATGGCTCATAACTTTTCCATCTTCTAGTCTTACATCCATAGCCTTGGTATGGTATCATTCCACTGAGTTCAACATAAGTAATTAACATAACATGTGCACAATCATAACTTTCACACATTTTTTAAAATATATTAAAAACCAATGCATAGAAACATTCCTTTAATCACAATTATCATACAAATATTCACTTCAAATACCACTTTTAAGCCAATAATTCATTATTCTCCATTTCATGGTGCATAAAATACCAAAATAATATTCACATACATACCTAATGTATGATATTGTTGTTCCAAGCACTTCTTCGTTGAAATTCTCTTTTAATAATTCTGGCACGCATATATACATGAGGGTCATCTCCTCACGGAACGAAAAGTTCATGTGTAGGCCTCCTCAAAATGTATATATAATATTCATCTTATATAAGGACGATTTTATTGTCTTTTTACAACTCTCAAGCGTATCTCCTACATAGAGATTGAAAGCTCTCATGGCCTAAACACCCACATATCTCTCACCCTAAAATATCAACATCACAAATGATATCACTACAAAAACTAACACCTCACCCAAGTTCTCTCTAGCGGTTATGCTTAAGAGCCTAACACCTTCTCTGGGTGCTCACCAGTAGCTCTGTACTAACTTATGAAAAATTTCAGATGCTTCAGAGTTTAACACCTTCTTAGGGTGCTCACTGGTAGCTATATTTTCCTAGGATTTTGATATCATAGAGCGCTCGACAAAGTATAACACCTCACAAGGGTTCTCACTAGAAATATTGTACCAACTTATCAAAAATTGCAAATCCTAAACATCTTAGGTGCTTTAGAGCAAACAAACTCAACACCAAACTCAGTTTATCTTGCTTAATCACATAGTTTAAATATCTAATTTTCTTCTTCATCTTCATAAATTGGTTAATCATGTATGCTTGTCCTAAAAAGATTTGTTTAGTGTAGAAAAGTTTCTTGGAACAAGTGAACTAATTTCTATATAAATATAATTCTGAAATTGAGAGTTTAAACAACTATACGGTTAATTGCCCAGAATCTTAGGTTTAAAACTTGCTCCGTGCAGTTTCAAGTTTCCACTAGTAACTAAAGAGAGTAAATTATTCCAGAACCTAGCATTCTCTTATGCTCACTGACAGTTCAAGTACAGAGCCTAAAATCTCCAAGATGTTCTCTAGCGGCTCTACGCTATTTCATGGATACATTCCATAGAGCCTTCACCTCTTGTGATCTTTGACATCTCTCTTTTTTATTTATTTCTTTGTCTATAAAACTTTATGCATGCCTCTTCTCTTTTCCTAGGACTTTTATATCAAAAAAATTAACTCCCCTTAGTACTGGCCACTTGTCTTCGTAAAGAATGTTGCGGATTTAGTTACTACTTTAAACCCAAGTTTATGTCAATTACAACAACCTATGTTTGATATTATTTCAAAAGAAACATTGATTACGCAAAATATCATAATCATCATGGAGCATATTCAATTGTCCAGACTCCACATCAAACCAAAATTTTTATCATTCAGATCATTTTTTATGTTCCTAAGCCCACCGGCTCAACACTATATCAATATGGTAACGAAAAAAATCAGAATGCTACAACGCTTACCTTCTCAATATCAAGGCATATTTAATTAAGTCTTCAAGAAATCAAATAACAATATTACACATCCAACCTATTTAACGACACTTTAACACTATGCAATAATTTTATACTTCTAGTATCTACACATGTAATAACTATTTCAATTTTTTTTTTGAAACAATAGCCTTATCACATATATGTCATATACATAATTGATTTCTAAAAAAAGTACAACTTCTATGAGCGTGTCCAATTACCTAAACAATTATTCGCATTTATTTTATCAACTAATAACATCTTGCTAACATTTCATAATAATCAAGGAATCATACTAATTCTAGATGTTACCTTTTCGGTCAAGAAGTTTATCCTTTGTTGTTGGTTATCTTATCGATTTCCCATGTGGTGATGCTTCTTGTTAACACATGTACCTGTACTAAATTTTTTTTGTAAAGGTTATTCACATTAGGTTCTCTTCTATCAGCATAAAAGTTACATATCAACAAGTTCCTTCCTTTATGCATTTAAATATCAATATTTATAGAATGCACAATTTAGACATAATGATACCTATCTTTATGCACAATCCTTGTTCAACTATCATACATAATCTACACGAAATCAAGGTCATGTCCTTATAGTCCAAATTTTCATGTTAACCATTCTGTATTAGTTACTTATCCTTGCATATGTTACTCATTAGCTTTCTCTTTTAATATGATAATTATAAGTTGTACCTTACTTTATATAAGCTTGAATTGGAATTACCAAATTCCATTATCTTCATTTCAGTTTAGCGAAGTTTCTTGTTAAAATCAAAGTATGTCAGTATACTCTTACATGACTGAATTTTTATGTGAGTTACTTCTACGTGTATGTATCACTCATTTACTTACTTTTCCAGCATATTAAGCAAAATCTTGACAATTTATACATTCACTAGCATAAACAAATCTTTGTATAGGTTTCCTAAATTTATCCACTGATTAAGCTCAGTATAATTCTTCAGAATATTATAAATATCATCCATAACTTAGTTAGCCATTATCATGGTGTTTGTTCAAGTTACAAGTTATAAAAGTGAAAACAATATATATCACATTCATTATTTTCCAACACAACTCTACATTCAAATCAACTAGTGTATGTTCTTCGATGAAACATGCATGAAAATAAGTAAACACAAAGTCTTATATACAAACAATTAATTCTTCACATGGTTTACACATACATGTGTATAGGAGAGTCCATTAGGTATGAGTGTTGAGAACCTGCTCTGATACCATTTGTAACAAACCCAATTTCCTCATTACTATTTAGGGAAATGGGGTAGATTTTTTATTTATTTTTTCACTAAACAATTCAACCAACTCAAAATATTTATTTTTATTTCAATGTCCAATATCATAAACATGATACATTTCTCCAATTGCACCTTCACTTAAAAGAATATGTGTAATTTAATTTAGTTAATCTTTATTAGTTTAACCAAATTAATGGAGTAGTGCTTTAAAGAACTTATATCATAAAGTGAGAACTAATGATACATCTCTTCCTCATTCTTAAAGTTATTCATGTCAACCACAAAGTATGATACTTTACAATAATATTACAAGAGCTAATAGGAGCACCAAGTATACTTATACATTAAGTAAATAACTCCTTTAAAAGAGATCACATATAAAATTATTGCATATATATATCGATTATAAAATAAAACAGAGATAAAACACTTAAGGTGAAAAAATAAAAGAGACTCCAATATACGTGGTTCACCCCAACCTTGGGGCTACTTCGACCAAAAGTTGTCAATCTCTTTATTATTAATCCAATAAAGAAAAAAACAGCAATTTAAATTTGACTTTCTCAAAGTCTTTCTTTAAAGAACATTTCTGATTACCATACAACCTTTTCATAAAGCCTTCCCTTTAATTATGAACAATAAATTCAAAGGGTATTCACCTTAATTATTCAAAAATAGATTTGTAAAGAATGACAATTAGCTTAGGTTTTAGTCATTCTCATAGATCTCTTTATCCATGATCTCTTTATCCATCATAAGGTAAAAGTACTATAAGATAAGCCCTTCTTCTAAATACTATGAATAGAACCAAAAAATGCACCATCTTCTATATATACTCTTTATAGATGGAAAGGGTGTGAAAAATATAAACATTAAATAATAATGGTCTAAAATGCATATCAAATCATAGAATTCAAAACCTATAAACTTCAAACATTATAATTTCAACTTTACTCTTTGGAAATCTAGTAATATTATAGTTGTTAAACAAAATAATAGTTCTCTCAGTCATAGCAATCATCTTGTAGCCATACAACAGTTGCATCTCAAGCTCCTTGACATTGAATATATATATAATCTTGATAAAGATTATTTTTATATCAATTAACTTTAATATCTATATTTATACCTTTTTACCAAAATATTTAACCAAAGAGGATATCTAGTTTGACCAAAATAACGATTAAGATACATTAGTGTTGTACTTTGAAATTTTTTTTTTCAGTAGAAAAAATACCAGATCTCGTTATTCTATTATGAATCAAATATCATCTTATACAGTCATCAAGTGAGTCATTCACATATATGCTCAGACAAAGAGGAGCTCCTTTCATCTATGGCGGATACCTGTCATCATAACATGGTTGGCTGCGCACAAGCCTGATTTTTTTTCAGGCTTTATCATCACTCCTGTATAAACAGGTCAGATATATATCATACCCCATAAAAGATCAATAAACAACATGAATCGTGAGCATACAGTTTGTTGGATAGTCCTACATGATACTGATCCCATACAATAACATAAAACATAGTGTGCTTAAAGACACAACACATCTTAATATAATCGAAAATTACCATGGTCAATAGTAATATCATTCATGACTTCTTTGAAAGTCCCATAGCCAGAGTCTAAGGAAAGAGCTTCTTTTGAGAGACTGTCAGCAATCTGATTATGCTGACGAAAGATGTGTTTCATGATCCATCCTGCAGAAGATTGAAGAAGTTCTCTAATCTCATCACTCCAGTGTCTCAAATGAGGAAGGTTTAGAGTGCTCTTGCCCGTGGCCATGATATGATGACAAGTGAATTGCACAAAATGTTGAGGAGTGGTACCCCCATGATTTTTGTTACTGTGAGAAGGGCCCATAGTGCCATCAATTCATATTTGGTGTTAGTGCATCTTCCACATCCTAAAGAGAGGTGCATGTTGTGTATGCTGCTAATATAAAGGACAAACCCTGCCCCTCCATTGTTCTTGGCGGCTGCACCATTGAAATACCCAAAAGGAAAAGATCTCCTTGGAGGTTCACCAAAAACTCTGATCTTTAATTTCTTTTCAGGCACAGGAAAGGTGTGCGAAAGAATTTCAACTTGAGGAATGGTCCCAAAAACAGAAGGAGGAGACCCTTCGAAAATAAACCTATTCCATTGTTTCCAAATCGCCTAGCAAGTGAATAAAGGTAGGTAGAGATGGCGATAATTCATGTTATGTGCAAGGAACCATTTTTCCAAATAATGACTTACTGAAATACCCATATCAGAAATATGATGGGATCGAATGCTAAAATGATCAAAAACAGCTTCGAAGACGACCTTTGTATACTTGCAGTCCATGAAAAGGTGCTGGACAGTTTCTTCATTTTCCTTGCACATTATACATAGACCAGGACCCTGAAAGCCTCTTTTTTTCAGCTGATCCCAAGTAAGAACTTTATTATTGACAAGAAGCCAAATAAAACAGCGAACCTTCTCTGGGATTTTTAACTTCCAAAGGAATTGTTGGATGGTAGATATTCCACGCTGAGAGCCCACATAAGAATCGACCACACTATCATAAGCTATCGTGGCATTAATAGAACCCATGTGGTTTTTAAATTCCCATAGTGAACTGTCAGAATGCATCCCGAGTCTTATCCTGCCATTCTCGAGACCTCTGATGTGATTGTTCCAGATGTGATACCATTCTCCGCCCAGCTACAAGTCGGAGGCTGTGAGCCAATATGATGGGGCTCCCAAGGAGTAATTTCTAGCATGTATCAATGATGTGATACCGTAGTATTCTAGGTAGTCACGTAGGTCTCTTGGCAACAGAAAACAAGAATCCAAACCTGCGATGGGATCCAACTCGATTCTAATATTTTTACCATCACCAACCATTCAGATTAGACCACGTCCCAGCCAGAAGATTATATTTATGAATCCCTTCCATATGATAGAAACACCGGTAACAGAGAAGGGCTTATTACGGATCCAGGACAGCACAGATTTTTTTTTTAAATATTTCACAGATATTAATTTAAACCATAGACCATTGCTGCAGAGAACATGCTAGAAAGATTTAATTCTTAAGGAGATGCTAAACCATTCGAGGTTTTTTATCCCCTAGCCCCCTTGAGAAATGGGTTTTGATAAGGTAGTCCACTCGACTAAATGAAATTTTTTCTTATCTCCCTTTTTGCCCCAAAGGAAGTCAAAGATCAAGCTCTTCAGTTTCCTCAGTATAGAGATTGGGATGGGAACTAGAGCCAGCCAGAAAATCGGGATGCTGGTAAGAACAGCCTTGATGAGAACCAGCCTCCCTCCCAATGAGAGTAGCCTACAGGCCCAATGAGAAATCTTTTTTTCAAATTTATCAACAAGCCAGATCCAGTCTTTGACTAAGTAACCCGAGGGCTTAATAAAATATCCAAGATACTTGAAACCTATAGCCATGGCTTGGGATCTGAATGGCATGGATCGAGTAATCCTTGAAATCAATGCATCCTCGACGTTGTTTTTAAGGAAACAAGATTTGTCAGTGTTTACTAACATTCCAGAGGCTGCGCAAAAAGTGTCCAACAAAACCTTGAGAGCCATCCATTCTTCATAGGTGTCAGCCCCAAATAGAATCACATCGTCTACAAAGAGCAAGTGCATGAGAGACAGATCTTTGTGCATATAACATATAAACTAAGAATAAAATGATTAGGTTAAAAGGAAGAAAGTGCATATAACATAAAAACTAAGAATAAAATGATTAGGTTAAAAGTAATTTTAAATATTAAAGTTAACTCTTAATTTTAATTCAATAATATTTAACATAATAATAGTCAACACAGCCATTTTCTTGATTCATAAGGTGATTAATTTTAAAAAGAACATACAACAAATAATTATGGGAGAAGCTGAGTAAGCTGCTCTTTTCAAGGTCGCTTCTCCTCTTTTATTGTTAACACTTTGGCAATATATTCACAACATTATACTTCAAACAAGATTTCTCAATACCAATTAATGAGATTGTTCTGTTCATCACAATAAATGACACCTCTGCGTTCAAGGATTAGTAGAACTTCCGACTACCCAACGAAAGATATAATTCTGATTCGCTCTCATTAAGTCCAGTTTGCTAGTTTTTACAGAAGATTCCAATCTTTAATATGGCAATTTAAATTCCCAAGATCGAGTTTTCCCATATCATATCAGCTTATTCATACTAATAAACAACGAGTTTTCCCATATCATATCGGCTTATTCATACTAATAAACAACAATTAGAAGGGATCGATACTTCTATGAAGAAGTTACTCAATCAATTGCAAATCAAACAGTCTCGAATGGAATGTCTGGAGAATACACCCAATCAGTCTTGAATGGGTTGTCTGGAGAATACACCCAATCACTTTCGAACGGCCTGTGTGGAAAATACACCCAATCAGTTTCAAATGGGCTGTCTGCTCTTGAAGTAACGTCTGCTTCGCGTTTTTTATGAAGTAAAGTCTACTCCGCGATGTCATCTGCAGAAACATCCGAAGAATGCATCGTAACAGTGGTGGCCATAGTGGAGGATAGGTTCAGCGTGGTGTGGGCCCTCTGCGAGCAATCTGCGAGTGGTCTTTGTTTCAACTACTCTCGCGCTTCTTTTTGTTCTCTGAAAGTCGTTGTCACGAGCTCTCGTACATCATTTAGTTCTCTGATAGTGGCTCTCAAGAGCTCTTGTGCTTCATTTAGTTCTCTCATGACATTGGCTCTCAATCGCTCTCGTGCTTCGTTTCGTTCTCTGATATTGGCTCTTCAAGTTGAAGCTCTCTAGCCCTCGTTTGTTCCAGGGATGTGGAGAATAAACTAGGCTTCAGCTATTCAAAGCTCTGTAAACATACAACAGAAACCATTAATGAACACAGTTTCATTCTAAGCAGACTGGCAATGTCTTTAATATTTCCGTATAAACAACAATAGTAAGAGGTCCAAACTGGATTGAATATGGAAGTACTGTAAACACACATAGTTATCCATGTAATTATCACAAATAAGTATGGTGAACGGGAATAACCCTCATCAAGCAAGCAATCCAGCTGGTGAATAACCCTATCCAGCAATCCAGAATGGGAAGAATCCTGATCAAGCAACCCAGAACGGGAAAAACCCTGAACAAATTATACCTTAGAAGAATGCATTGCAGTGGTGGTGGTAGTGGAAGATAGGTTCAACATGGTGTCGGGCCTCGGCGATCAATTGGTAGATAAAACTTGGTATTGTGGATCCATTAGCATCGAGCAATCTATTGGTTTTTGTTTTTGTTTCAGTGGCAGTTTCTCTCGCGCTTCTTTTCGTTCTTTGAGACTGGCTGTCAAAAGCTCTCGCTCTCCATTTAGTTCTCTGAGAAAGAGCTTTCACTCTTCATTTCGTTCTCTCAGAGCGGCTCTCAAGATCTCTCGCGCTTCGCTTCATTCTCTATGTTGGAAATATTAATTACTGGTTGATCAGATAATCACATCATCAGATCAGATAATCACATCAGGACTCTGTCAGAGTCTGTAGCAGGTCAGAAATTGTCAGACATTATGACAGGATAAAGAGTTCAAATTTATCGTATATAAGACAATATAATTTGTACATTAGAAAATAGAATTTAGTTGTTGAAGCTAAATTTTTAAGTAGAGAGTGATTACAGTCTTTAATGTTAAGTTGATTAGTCTAAGAAATTTTCTATACGAAGAAGGAGATTGTAAATCTGAAGAAGAACAGAGAAGGTAAGTCTAGAGAAGAAGAAAAAAAACTCAGTGAAGAGTTTGAAGCTCAAGCTTCTGTGTTTTTACAGAGTAAGTATTTAAGTTGTAAGTTTTGTTATGGGGTCACAAGAAATATAAATCCTTAAGTTTATGGTTTAATGCAAGTTTTTAGTTAGCCGCATATCTTCTCCATATCTTCTCCATATTTACTTGACTGAATGTTGTTTACACAAAGAATTAATAATTATTTTAGTGTGTTAAGTTCTAGTTTTTAGTCGCACAAGTTCAACACAAATCTTGTTTATTGTCTTCTTATATGATATTGTGAGTGAGTCACAATATAGTTGTGTCACAATAGAAGCCCGTAGAAGCAGAAGTAAAAGTGCGTCGAGGTGAAAAGTCGGCGCACTTACTCCATCATAGTAACTCTGTCGTAACACAATAACTCTCTGCGTAGTAATTATGTCACGCAGTAAATTCCATTGCAATAACTCTGCCTAGTAATTCCATCGAGTAGTAATTATGTCAAGCTGTAAATTCCATTGCTTAGTCCGATTTTTACAGGAAAAAATAATGAATATTGGTCTCTAACAATGCAAGCTTTGTTCAGAGGACAAGATGTTTGGGATATTGTTCACAATGGTTATGCAAGACTAACAAATCAAACGGCATATAATAATCTTTCACAAGATGAAAAAGATGTCTTGAGGGAACATAGGAAGAAAGATGGAAAAGCTTTGTTCTACATACATCAAGCCATGCATGAAAGCATACTCCCAAAAGTAGCAGCAGCAATTACTGCAAAGAAGGCATGGGACACATTGGGGACCTCCTATCAAGGTTTGGACAATGTAAAGACTTCAAAGCTGCAAATTTTGAGAAGAGATTTTGAATCTCTGTCCATGAAAGATTTAGAGTCAGTAGACTCATTTTATACCATACTTGTTGGTTTGATAATCTCATGGAGAAACCATAACAGACCAAATGGTGGTTGAGAAAATTATCAGAAGTCTTCCCCCAAGATTTGAATCCTTGGTTGTGACCTTGGAATAACACACAAGCATGACAATGTTTACCATTGATGAGCTGCAAGCTTAATTCATCAATCATGAACACAGGGTCAGCATAACACAAACATCATTGGAAGGTGCATTTGCAGTGCAATCATCTATAAGCCGTGGAAGAGGTAGGGGGATAAATAATTCCAGAGGCAGTGGAAGAAACTTCTCAAGAGGAGGATGCAACAGTAGTCCTACAAATGTTGCTAGTAGAGGAAAGAATCGGAACACAATTCGGCCAAGTGGTCACAGGTTTGATAAATCAAAGATTCAATGTCACTAGTGTAATAAATTTGGTCATTATGCATACGAATACAGGAAGAAGAAATATGACCAAAGAAATCAAAGCCAGAATCAGTCGACGAACACCAACATTTCGTCGAGGGCAATGTTGATGGCATGCACATCCCCAATTGAATGCAATACCATCCAAGAAAGTCCACGTGACATATGGTATTTAGATTCAGGCTACAACAATCATATGACCGATAATTTAAATTTATTTTCTAGTCTAGATAAATCAGTTCAAACTGATGTTACACTTGGAAATAATGTCCAAGACACTTTTTTGGGAAAAGACATTGTTAGTATTTTAACTAAACAATGGGAGCATAAGTATATGTCTGATGTTTATCATGTCAAGGGTTTGAAACATAATTTGCTAAGTATTGGACAACTGATACAGAAAGGTTACAAAGTCTACGTGGAAGAAAATCACTGTGTGATTAAAGATACACATCCAAGCAACCGGCAATAGCAAGAGTGCCACTGAAAAGAAATCGCTTGTTTCCATTGAAGATAGTTCCAAACAATACAGAAGTTGCATTCAAGGAAGAAAGTAAAGAAGAAGTTGTTCATTGTGACAAGAAAGAAAATGGCAGCGCTGATTTTCAGGATGCATTTCAAACAGAAGTTCAAGATGATTCATGGCTATGACATTTCATATTTGGACATCTGAATTTTGGTGGGTTGAAGCTACTGCACACAAAGAATATGGTAAAAATATTCTCATTGATTGACAAACCAGACAGAGTTTGTGAAGGATGCATTTTTGGCAAGCAACATAGAGAAAATTTTCCAGTTGGAAAGTCATACAGAACACGCACACCACTTGAGATCATGCACTTTGATATTTGTGGTCCAATGCAGACAATGTCTATTGATGGCTGCAAGTATTTTCTTACTTATATTAATGACTACTCAAGAAAAACATGGGTACATTTTTTGAAACATAAATCTGATGCATTTAGTTGTTTTCAGTAGTTTAAAGCACTCGTGGAAAACTAGAGTGGTCATCACATCAAAATCTTAAGGACTTACAGAGGCGGTGAATATGGTTCAAATGAATTTCTAATTTTTTTCAAAAATAATGGCATACTGAAGCAATTCATTGTGTGGTATACACCTCAGCAGAATAGTGTCGCAGAAAGAAAAAATGGAACCATTATGGAAATGCCGCACAAGATGATGGAAACCAAGCATTTTCCAAATGAATATTGGGTTGAAGCAGTCGCAACTGCTATATACATTATGAATAGATGTCCAACAAAAAGTGTGAAGAACAAGGTTCCTCAAGAAGCATGGACATGTATGAATCATAGTGTTTCTCATTTAAAAGTTTTTGAGTGTGTCGCATATTCTCATGTGCCAGATGAGCTAAGAAAGAAGTTAGACAAGAAGGGACAAAAATGTATTTTTGTTGGTTATTCTGAAAACACAAAAGAATACAAGTTGTATGACCTTGTCGCAAGGAAAGTTATCATTAGTCACGATATTCAATTTGTTGAAAATGAATTATGGGATGGGACCGTTGAGAAGAATGTAAAAATTGTGTCGAATGTTGAGCATGAAGACATGACGAAGGAAGTGGTTCAAACACCACAAGTAAATCAAGTGGTTGCAGCATTGTTGACTCCCATGACATCGCGACATGGTTCAGCACAAGGAATATCGACACAAGTCACAACTCAAGATACACCGACAAGCACACCAAGAGGACAACAAACTCCATCAAGAAGTTCAACATCAATAGATCCAGTAAAGACAAGAAGTCTGCATGAAATATATGAATCTAGTACACCAAATTCCTTCTCTCTCTTTGCATTGTTTTCTCAAATAGATGATCCACTGACATTTAAAGAAGCTGTTGAAGAAGAAGTATGGGCACAAGCCATGGATGAAGAAATAGAATGCATTGAGAAAAACCAGACATGGGAACTGGTTGATGTACTAAAATATAAATATGTAGTTAGCGTCAAGTGGATTTATAAGATCAAACAAGATGCTGATGGGAATGTGTAGAATCACAAGGCAAGAATGGTAGCAAGAGGGTTCACACAACAACCCGACATAAATTTCAATGAAATGTTTGCACCATTTGCACCCATGGATACAATTAGAATTGTTTTGGCCATTACCGCACAAAACAAATGGCCCATTTATCAAATGGATGTTAAATCATTATTTCGAAATGGTTATATAGATGAAGAAGTATATGTGGAACAACCACAAGACTATGAAATTCCAAAACAAGAACACAAAGTGTAGAGACTGAAGAAGGCGCTCTATGGTTTGAAGCAAGCTCCAAGAGCTTGATACAGTCGCAATGATTCCTATCTCATTGAGAATGGATTTCACAGAAGTGAAAGTGAACCAACGTTGTACACCAAAGTGAATGAGAAAGGTAACATGTTAATTGTTTGTCTATATGTGGATGATTTAATATTTACTGGTGATTTTGGCATAAAAGAATTTAGAAAAGTTATGGAAAGTGAATTTGAAATGATTGTTTGGGGCTCATGAAGTTCTTTCTGGGCATTGAAGTCCAGCAATTTGAAAGTGGTATTTTGATATCATAGTCTAAGTATGCAAACATAGTTTTAAAAAGATTTAATATCTCAAATTGCGAGACAATAACAGGTTTAAAATTGAGAAAAGATGATGATGGATCAACTGTAGATCCTACGATGTTTAAAAGGCTCATTGGAATCCTTATGTATTTAACAGCGATAAGACCAAACATCATGTATGGAGTAATTATGATCTCAAGATTCATGGAGTCACCAAAAGACTTGCATTGGCAAGAAGATAAAAGAATTCTGAGGTATGTAAGTGGTACAAAAGATCTTGGCATAATGTATTCCACTTCAGAAAATTTTAAACTCATTGGATATGCTGACAGTGAAAATGGAGGAAACACGGATGATAGGAAAAGCACATCTGGGTACACATTTCATTTTGGTACAGGTGTTGTTTCGTGGGATTCAAAGAAATAGCCCATAGTAACTCTATATTCAACAAAAGAAGAGTATGTTGCAGCTACAAGCGTTGCATGTCAAGATATTTGGATGGGAAGAATGTTAAAATACCTGTCGCAGAACCAGCAGGAACCAAAAAATATTTTTTGTGACAAAAATTAAGCCATTGCCTTGTCAAAGCATCATGTGTTCCACAAGAAAGCCAAACACATTGACACAAGGTATCATTTCATTAGAGAGTTGGTGAATAACAATGAAATTTGTTTAGAATTTTGCAGGTTTGAAGATCAACTTGCAGACATATTCAAAAAATCATTGGCAATGGATACATTTCAGTATCTCTGAAGTTATTTGGGAACGACAAGTTCTCTATAGTGAACTCTGTCATAAAAACAAACCATTTTTTCTTCTCTGAACCATTTTGTAATATTTTGTTTTAAATTTCAATCTGCTCATAATTAAGGGGGAGTGTTGGAAATATATGATTACTCGTTGATCCAATAATTACATCAGCCGACTCTGTCAAATTCTGCATGAAGTTAGAAAGTGTCAGAAACTGTCAAACAGTCTGACATACGATAGTTCATATCTTTCATATATAAAACAATAGAATTTAGTTATTGAAGCTAAGTTTCTAGGTAGCGAGTAATTATAGTATTTAATGTTAAGTCGGTTAGTCGAAAGAAATTTTCTATATGAATAAGGAGATTGTAAATATGAACAATAGACAAGAAGAATAGAACAGAGAAGAGAAGAGCGGAGAAGAAGAAGAAAAACTCAGAGAAGTGTGGAGAAGAAGAAGAAAAACTTAGTGAAGTGTTTGAATCTCAAGGGTTTTTACCAAGTTTGTATTTATGACTGTAATTTTTGGAAAATGTGAAAAGGGGAAAATAAAGGTTGTGCTACCAATAGTAACTCAAGTTAACTGCCACAAACACCGTTTTTCCTGAGACTCTAAGAGAGGCTGTCAAGAGATCTTGTGCTTCGTTTCGTTCTCTAAGAAAGAGCTCTCGTGCTTCATTTCATTTTCTGCATGTGGCTCTCAAGAGCTCTAGTGCTTCGATTCATTTTATAAGAGTGGACATCAACTATTGTCACGCTTCGGTTCGTTCTCTGAGAGTGGATCTCAAGAGCACTTCTATTTGAAGTGTTGTAGCCTCCTGGAGCTGCATTTGCAATTCAACATTCGCTCTCATTTGTTCCACCTCCAGGGATGTGTATAGTAACTCCAGGGATATGGATGATAAAAGGCACTCAAAATATTTTATAGGTGCTCATCAATAAACATACAATGCCAACTATTACTGTTTATTCTCGGAAAAACGTAAAAATGATCAATCCATTCTCAATAACAACAACAGTAATAGGACCAAACCTGATTGAATATGGAAGTACTGCAAACACATAGGGTTACATTGGGAATATATCCATGTAATTATTATCATAGAGTATGTTGAATGGGAAGAACCCTGATCAAGAAAGTAAGAAAGAAGGAGAGGCGGTGAGGCCAAGATCTATAATGGGGATTATCACATCAAATTTCCTCCTACCATGGAATTAACACAATCTAATGGCAAACAAGAGAATCAGTTCCAGTAATTGCGTCGAGAGGCGCTCTACAGCCC
>LPNX011127494.1:464132-503775 GCA_001517045.1 Pseudotsuga menziesii | reverse complement strand
ATATATATATATCAATATATTTATATTAAAATATATATTTCTATATATTTATTTTAAAATATATATATATATAATATCTGCTGACCGATAGAGCACGCACAGATATAGTTTTTAATAAAATATCTACTGAATTATGTATGGATACATAAACCTTGACTTAGATGCTTTTGACCTTTCACCTAAAATCACAAGCAGGGACTGGCTGCATAAGAACTTCCCCTTGCTTGAATAATGTTGAATCCAAATTAAATTTGTTTAACCAATCATATCATATATGGTACCATTTCAATCATAAGTCATATTCATCCACCTGTTGAAATTTGCAATCAAGGAGAACCGCATTCATATTCATCCACTACTTATGCATTTGTATCTCTCCTTAACCAGTCATTCACCTCTTTATAAAATATTTTGGATGCTTCACCGTAAATGAAAATGCTTCACGACTTCTATAGTCAGCGGGAGTATAGCAAAGTCCATGGAATTTTCCTAGAAGAAGTATTTGACTGGATTCCATTCTACACAATTGAAATGCTAATTCACAGATCTACAGGTTTATTGCCTTCGTCTCTGCCTCTGGTTTATTGCCCAGTTGCTATGAAATTCCAAAATCACCATCTTTAAAGCCAAAGCCACCAATTTGGTGCCGCCTTTGATTTCGAAATATTGTAGCTACATCTGTAAGTTAATGATAATCTGCAGCCAGAATAGCAGGTATCATTTGGAAATTCTTGGGGAAAGCTATTTATATCTCTGCAGCAGCTAGCAAACTGGGCAGAGCTAAATGCAATTTTTTGTTGTCCCAAGATTGAAGCTTGAAAATGGAGACAAACAACATTGCGGTTTGGATTTCACCGCTGACCTGGCTGGTTTGTGCATGGAGCTTGGTATCATTTATGACTTATCCATGGTACTTCCAAGCTCTTTCTTAAGAAGCTCAAATCCTCTTGCAAATGAAGAAAAGCTTCAAGGATGATCCCTATATCGCATTGGACAACTGGATGTTAGACTCTGCCAATGCGCCTTGCAACTGGGATGGAATCACGCTACAGGTATGGTCATTGAAATCACACTCGAAGACAAATCTCTCAATGGCCCTCTCTACTACGGCCTATGCAATTTGCTAAGCTTGGAAAATCTTCATATGGTTTTCAATGATTTGTATGGGATTCTGCCACCGCTTCTCATGAATTGCAGCAATCTCCAATCCCTCAAACTCACCACAAATTCTCTCTCCAACACTTTGCCAGAATTTTCAGGACTCAAGTCCTTGAAGATACTCGACCTCATGACCAACAACTTCACAGGCCAATTCCCTACTTCTCTCCCTGCTTTCTTTTTCTTTGTGATGGATTCGCTGCTCTTTGAAAAAGTCTGTTGCAAATTTTTTCCTTGAAAGGATATCGATATGAATACTATTGAAATATATATATGTTTAATATATATAATTTAATATATAGCTGGCTGGGAGATGGTTGGGTGAGCGTGCCCACGAGATCGCCAGATGGAGCACACGTTGGTACAAGGAAGTCACAGAGTTATGGTTGCATTGGAGGTGGGGTTGAGGAGATATTAAGTATTGCATAAGGTTTGAGATATAATTGTTTTTATTTTTAATTTTTAATTTTTTTTCTTTTTATAGCCAACTTAATGTCGGCAAATTAAACTTTCAATTTTTTTTATAGCTGACATAACATTAGGTAACGTTACGTAACATTACAAGATCTACCCCATACTGGGTTGTAGAGCACCTCTCGGCGCAATAAAATAAACTAGCATAAATCCATAAATTAGATCCTTTTGTGTGCTTGATCAATCCAGGTTTAAAATGGATCTACGCTAATTTACTATATTTTCTCTTTAGAAAATGATTATTTGTATTTTTGTAATGTTCTTTTTGAGGTTCATTTGTCTGTTTATTCTCTCTAATATATATTAACCGTTAATGATGACTGGAAATGATAAAGTATTTTTTTAAAGATTCTAGTGTTTTTATTTTATTTCATTTTTAATTACTTTTAAAATAATTGCACCGAGAGAGGTGCTCTCCAGCCTAGTATGGGGGAGATGTTAGCCCAGTATGGGAGAGATGTTGTCACGTTTGTGACGCTCTAATAAAATAATAATAAATTTTATACCCAACATGTCGGCCTACACAAAATTAAAATTAATAATAAAAAATAAAAAAAAATTATTATCCCCAAAAACAATGTCCACCACACAAACAACCCTTTATGGGGACATGTTGTAATGTTCATACCTAACAAAATAATAATTAATTAATTAATTAATTATCGGCAAAAAAATGTTGAAACCATGTGCAAGCCCTCCTACACAACCAATGGTTTTATTGTACATGGTTTAGTAGAGCCTTGCAAATGGTTTTAAAACCATGTGCAAGGCATCCTAAACAACCTATGGTTTTATTGTACATGGTTTAGGAAGGCTTTGCAAATGGTTTTAAAAGCATGTGCTCGACATCCTAAACAGCCCGTAGTTTTATTGTATATGGTTTAGGAGGGCCTTACACATGGTTTTAAAACCATGTATGAGGTAGATGTTTTGAATACTAATATACTTTAATTTATTCAATAAGTAAGAACCATATTAACATAATTCTACATCTCACTTGAAGTTATATCTAGGATAATATTAAAATGTACCTAATCTTTAGGTTTGAAACAATTTAATGTTTTCATTTAGGATAGTATTGCAAGGTTTTAAATAAGGGTTTTTAAATTATGGGACTATGAAATATAACTATTGAAATGTGGTTTTTTAACAGTTAATTATTTATAATAATAATAAATATTTAAATAAATGTATATCAATAAGTTTTTTTTCAATTATATTTTAAATATCGTTTTTCAAATATAACTGAAAATATAGTCATTTTATGAAATAGTATAATATTATAATGTTTTAATAGATATAATGTTTTAATAGTTTGAATATTAAAAATGTTTTCAAAAAATAAGGTTTTTAAAATATAATTGAAAATATAGTCTATTTATGGAATAGTATAATATTATAATGTTTTAAGAAATTTAATGTCTTAATAAATATAATATTTTAATAGTTATAATGTTTTAATAATTTAAATAATAAACAAATTTTAAATCACACTTTTGCCAAATATGTTTTAAATAAAAATTTTTAATTATAATTGTAAATATAGTCAAATTGAAAAGTGCCATATTTGAAAATATATTGAATTTCAGTAACATAATTTCATTAACAACTCATTAACTCGCAGAGTGAGTTTTGTCTTTGCATAGGTTTCAGTATATGATGTTTTAATATTACTGCATAAATTAGTAGCTACATTGATTGGTTCTAATGGTGTATCAATACCTAGAGAGTTTGATCCCTCTAGTGCTTGATAGAGCCTAGGATTTGGATCTAAGCTGGTTTAAATTAACTAACTTTCTTTATAATTCACCATAGTAAAATAAAACTTTTTTTACAATAAAATTAGATATATTTTGGTGTGGTTTTATAGTAGAATTTTGATATATTTAATTATGGTTTATTGATTAGAATAAAGGAGTGTCATCCAAATAACATTGATGAGATCAATGTGTGTTTAACATAACACTACACCAACACCTCTGCTAAAACAAAAAAGAATATAGAGAAAACATGTGGCCTAATTTATCAAATAATAAAAACCCAATAATAAAACTAAATGAAAAGTAATAAAAAGATCCATGTTAAACCCATATTTACCAAACACTAAAGGGATCAAAATGTTTGAGGTGTAATTTTTTATAACCATTTAAAAATTTAAGATAAAAATAACTTACACCTAAAGAAAATGGATCCCTCTGGTTGCTTTCTAGATCGAGCTTTAAGATGGATCTATGTTGGTTTTATAATCGTAATATATATGTAATAATTTTATATATAAGATCTCTTTCGAAGGTGTTATTTACTTAATGTATAAGTATACTTGGTGCTCTTGTTAGCTCTTATAAGATTATTATAAAGTATCATACTTTGTGGTTGACATGAATAACTATAAGAATGAGGAAGAGATGTATCATTAGTTCTTACTTGTATGATATAAGTTCTTTAAAGCACTGCTCCATTAATTTGGTTAAACTAATAAAGATTAACTAAATTAAATTAGACATATTACTTTAAGTGAAGGTGTCATTGGAGAAATGTATCATGTTTATGATATTAGACATTCAAATAAAAATAACAATTTTGAGTTGGTTAAAGTGAAGTAAAATAAAAATAATTCTGCCCCCATTTCCCTAAATAGTAATAAGGAAATTGGGTTTGTTACATCAGTGATTGGCCATAATAGATTGTGTATTTTGTCAAGGAAAATCTCAATCATCGATGGCATAAGAACATGTAACAAATATTAAAGGGGTCCATCTCCACCAATGGATCAAATTAAAGTGAGCATATCCTTAAGATGAATCTAAGCCAATGGTGGCATAAGAAATGTGCAATGGAGTTAAAAAGTATCCATCCTTCCAATGGATTAGATCAAATCTCACATATTTCCAAAGGAGATCATGACTGTTGCTGGCATATTAACATAAGGAAAGATTAGAAAGGGGACTTTATCATCAAAGGACAAAATTAAATGATTCTTCCTTCTCAAAGAAAATTGGGATTTTTGATAGTTTGAAGGCACAAGTCAGGGATAAAAGGCGAGTTTTCTCAACGATGACCAAGATTTGACCATGCCACCATTTCAAAATAAGTACAAAGTGTTGACAAGTTATAGTGCATCACATGAATAAGGATGGAATTTTCCTTTTGAGTGGTTATGATTGAAGCATGCCAATTTTCTAATCATGGATCTGGCCCATCCATGTGAGATGATATTTATGTCTCCCTATAACAGTATGATTGACTAAAGCAATCAAGAGATGATCATTTGTGTGAATCAACCGCAACCACCCTGAATCATTTGGTGTGTCAATCTTAAAAATTATTCCTTTTTAGTTTCACCACACATTCATAGTTGAGTCACCCCATCCATTTGTCCATCGTCCATCATATATCCCCACTTGAATGTATAATTCTTGACTATGTCATACACTCATGTATCCGAGTTGTCACCATGAAAAATTTAGCTTGGCCACTAGATCCTTGACTCATCATTTCATGTCTATTCATTAACATGCAAAAAATCATCTCAATGTTCATCTCCTTGCTCACATTCCTAATCATCATCTCATGTCTCACTTCTTGGTGGTCATGCACATAGTCTCACCAACCCTTGGTTTTTCCCCTTTTTATTGTATGATATGTTCTCCCCCTAAGACTAGTTCGGGTTGCTCATATGTAGAACACCATTGATTGCAAAGTATAAATCGTGGTCGAAGATTCATATCCCACTTTGAATGATCATTGCAAGGAATCAAGATGTTCATTCAGCAAAGTAGGTCTCTAATGTTCCTACCTCATCTCACTATCTCATGCCACTTTTTTCCACTGCTACATTTGATATATTCCTAAGAGAGTGGTTGTTTGCAAGCTTGGACGATCTTGTTGAAATGATTAATGTCGGCATGGTCGAACTTCATCTTCAATTTTTAGTATCCTTGATGTTTGCAAGACTACCTTGGAGATTTCAGTCTCTCGTCAGGAACCAATACGAAAATATTATGACTACATTGTAGTCATCAAGGGGAGGGTGTCAAATACCAAGATTCATTTACGAGTTTGTTCCATACTACACCATTATAAGGAATGATGCATCGCTAATTGTAAATGTTCTTTTGTATCACAACACCGGGTATTTTCATTTATTTTCATTCTAGAAAAACTTACTCATTGATGTTTTTTTGTACCATACAAGGTACATTGACATTGTTTAGTACCAAAATTGGATCCATCCTTCAAAAACTCGATAGAAAAAGGTGAATAAAAATTGAGTTCAGAGGAGAGCACATACTAATCGGTGAGATTTCCATGAAAATAGTTACAACGCCTCAGTGGAAAGATGCAAATTTTAGAAGCAAGATAATTCCTCCTATCAACCTGAAAGGGAATTGTCAACATTGAAGAGTATATTTAAAATAAGTAAGAAGAAGCACAACAAGAGATTCATTCATTTCTTATGTTTAAATGGTAAGAAAAGTTGCTAAGATCTACAACATTAGTCTGTTTCTTTCTTCTTTCCTCTTTCGTCATAGTATAGGATCAGAGAAATTCTACTGTTAATAAAAGAGACAATGGGACCATGGAAGAGATGAATGAATCCCATGTTGTATGCACTACATGAAGAAATATGTTTTTTTGAAAACCTAAGCCATTTTTTAGCACAAATATGTTTTTTGAAAATGGCTTAGGTTTTCTCCCACAACTATGTCTGGGATATGCTCATGAGGTCATGTATGGTGGATCAAATTTCATTCTTAATAATATATTCTAAGAAGTTTTCTTTATGGTACAAGGCCCAGGTTTCCTACCTTAACAATGTCCAAGACCCATGGATTCATATCTACTATCCAAAACGATCTAACATCATCCATGTCACCACTCGAAGGAAAGGGTAGCTTCAATAGGTCATGGCTAGTCATTTGAGGTGTTTTTCATGGTCATGGATTCATAGAAGTTTTTTTTAGAGTCCAATCACAATGTTTACTCCCCCAACAATGTCTAAGGCCACGCAACCCATACCTAGTTCTTGTAAGTCATGTGAGGTGATTCGAGGTATCATTTTAGGCCTTGGATAGATATAATATTCCTTTATGGACTAAGGCTTGGGTTTAATATAATATAATATTCCTTTATGGGTAGCTTCAATAGGTCATGGCTGGTCATTTGAGGTGTTTTTCATGGTCATGGATTCCTAGAAGTTTTTTTTAGAGTCCAATCCCAATGTTTACTCCCCCAACAATGTCTAAGGCCACGCGACCCATACCTAGTGCTTGTAAGTCATGTGAGGTGATTCGAGGTATCATTTTAGGTCTTGTATGGATATAATATTCCTTTATGGAATAAGGCTTGGGTTTACTTCATCAACCATGTGTAAGGCCTTGAGAACCATGTCTACTATTTAAAACCTCTCAATGGCATGATTATCCCCATTTTTTGGGTAGGGATATTATCAATAGGTCCTTCGTGGTAGTTTGAAGTGTACTTATTGACCTTTAATGATTAAGAAATTCATTTAGGGCCCAAGGCTTGTGTTTACTCCCATTTCCATGCATATCACCCCGAGACCCATAACTACTGTAAAAAAAAATCATCAATCAATCACATATCCCTAATCTAAGGCCAAAGACCCCCTAGAGAGGTTATGTGTTGTGGCTTGATACATTATTCTTTCATCCGGATCCCTATAAGCTTCCTTTAGTTTCTACGATTTTGGTTTCCTGACCGCTCAACCATGTCAAAGGTATATAAACCCATCATTAGTGATTAAAACAACCTAATTGTGTCAATGTTCACACACAAAGTTAAGAATGGTCTCAAGAGGTAACATATGGTGGTTTAAGGTGTTATTGGTGGTCCTAGATGCCTAGAAGCTTCATTTGGGGCCTAAAGTAGAGGTTTCATCCCTTGACAATGTCTAAGACCCTAGGTCCCTCCCTCTCACTTATATTTATTCTCCTCCCACCAATCCATTCCCATCCCTCCCTTCCCCTTATATTTCTCCTCCCTTCATCCCCCCCATATATGTCCTCTACCCATGATTCCCTCTACACCTTCCTCTCCCTCCTTTGACTCCCCCCCCTCTTAACCAATGTAATGTTGGGACATGAGCCACCCCATAAACCATCTGGATGGAATATTGGGAGTCTAAATGGTATTATAATGGGATAAGAGTGCCATTATAGGTTTTTGGATGGGAGGGATGGGTCTCTGGACATTGACTATAGTCATGGAAGAGAAGACAATAAGTCCCTATTTATTATTTTACACTAGGTGCAAGTATGCGATTTTATTTCACGGTTTCATGGAAAGATCCAACCGTACATTCAACATGTCGATATGGCATGGTGGCAAGATGAGAAATTCAGAATGTGTCGGGACACCTTCCCTCTCGGAACAATTCTATCAGTGGTTGAATTTGCAGAAAATTACACCCTACTACCAAAAAATGAAATACAAAGTCAATACTATCACTCAGAGAAGGTGAGCATAATGGTCCATATCACGTATCGACATGAACCAGATAGCAATCAAGAGAAACATCTGATACTAAAAGAAAGTCACTTCTACATAAGTGACGACCGAACCCATGACATCTATTATGTGCAACATTTCTTTAAATTATTCTATGATCATGTGATAGCTATGGATATACCATTTTATCGTCATTTCATTTGGTCAGATGGTTGTGCTGGACAGTTCAAGAATGCACATGTATTTCAATGGTTGTGTTTGTTGCACATAAGATACAAGGTGCCACATATATGTAACTACTTTGAAACTAGTCATGGAAAAGGAGAGAACGATGGTGCTGGTGCATGCATAAAAACTTCCCTTTGATGGGAAGAGATGAATTTTATAGGTGCTTGCCTTTGAGACGTTGCATCTATAGTGAAATGGTGTGCATATGTCATGCAAGAGCAAGAAACAAGGAAACACCTAGTACAGAGAATATTCCAAGAGGTGAGAAATGTGGACCGATCCCAAACACATAGGGTGAACACAATGCATGGAACTCAACAGTTTCATTCAATTAGAATCTTAGACTACTCGGCCCTACAAATTTGGACAAGATTGAAGGCCTGATTTTGTAGTTCTTGTAGCATTAATGAATCGGATGATTGTGAGTATACAGATATAGTTGATACATGGGATTGAGTAACACTTGGAACAGATTTCAAGGGGGTTAATGAAATAGACCATTTGGAAGATGAGCAAAAACACATTTCTACAGACTATGATCACATATAGAATATCCTACAAGCATGTACAAAAAAATTAAATTAGTAGTACCTAAATTAGAAATTTAATTTATGTATTGTTAACTCAACCTATTTCCTTTCACAAGTTAGATATATGCAGTGGTTTCCCCAAAAAATAATGAATGGGGTTCTGACTATTGGTTGGCACATTGCTTATATGGGAAACAAACCATTCTTAAACCTGTTGCCAATGATGAAAATATTGAAATTCCAACTAGTTGGATGGTTATAAAAGGGGAGTACATTACACTAGCATCACAACAAAAAAGGAAGGGTGGGTATGTATTTCATGATTATAGACCAGGATCGATTGTATACCACTTAACCAAACTAGTAGTTGGTATAAACATCAAGATACACACACTTTCGAAAAAAAATAGGTCACATGTACGCTACTTTCTACCTCATATAGAGAACGAAATATTGATGAACACCATCAACAGTAGAGATGATCCATATCAACTACTCGAGTGAGTGCATTGTCAGGTGCTACTAGATTGTCCAGCGTGGCTTGATTGTCAGGTGTGTTATTTAACCTTTAAAGTGCATGCTGAAGCACAATTTCAATTATTTAGCCTTAGTTTATTCCCAATGTAATAAACCTATGATTGACAGATACCATTCACAGACATAATATTTTTTAGAGGATACTAGACACAATAAAAACAATCGTACAACCTTAGTTGAGTTATCTATAAATCATGTTTACACATCTTCATTGGGTTCTCTTTATTTTATTATGAGAGTACTAATGTTTAGCCTTTCGTGTTCCTAGGATACAAACACCATCTATGGCACATTGGAGGCGCCAAGAACAACTCGGTGTCTTTAGACACCAACAAATAGGAATTGGAAAATAACATGCTCTTGAGTTGTTGAAATTTACTTTTTTTTATGTTTTTTATATTAATGCACATTTAATTACATTGCAGGGTCAACCCTTGCAAATCTTGCATTGGTGGGTCAACTCGGCAAAACCCTCGACTCTGCCTATGTTGGTAGGGTTCCCATATTGTCCTTGCCCATATAGACTTGGAGGAGTTAACATCATGCAATTTTGCTGCTCCATTTGGTTTTTCGCTCTTGGACCGAAAGTCACCAAGTGTCCGTGAATAACATTTTCATGTGACTTTCAACTCAACATAACTTGGAAACCAGAGGTCAGATCAATGAACCGTCGACTGCATTGGTCTCTTGGCATATGATTACCTCTAGGTGGCCCTCTCCCTCATGTTTTCAAGGCCCGGTGACTTCATTGTGCATTAATTTTGTAAACTAGGGTTTTTCTTAGTTTCCTTCAATGCAACTCTAGAATTGGTGGGTGAATGCATGAAAACCCTCAATCATGCATGTGTTGGTAGGGTTCCCATATCGGCCTTTTCCATATAGACTTGTAGGATCCAACGACATGCAATTTTACTATTTTTTTTGTTTTTTCGCTCCCGGACCGAAAGTCACCAAGTGTCCTTGAACGACATTTTCATGCAACTTTCAACTAGACATAACTTGGAAACCAGAGGTTGGATCAAAGAACCGTCTACTCCGTTGGTATCCTGGCATGCGATTACCTCTAGGTGTCCCTCTCCCTTGTGTTTTCAAGGCCCAGTGACTTCATTGTGCTTTGATTTTGTAAACTAGGGTTTTGCTCAGTTTCTTTCAATGCAACTATAGCATTGGTGGGTCAACTATGCAAAACCATCGACCATGCCTGTGTTGGTAGGTTTCATAGGCTATATTATTCTCATACTAAACTATAATACAACAACCCGCATAATAAAACTAAGGTTCAAAAATTGAGACATAAAACTACAAACTAGGGTTTTATGAGCTCTTTATGTTTGAAGATCAAATTAGATTGGTTAGTATCATTTAAGTAGAAACCAAAAGTCCATATACCTAGGATATGCACATACATGAAATAAAATTAATAGGGTTGAACATGGATCACAAGTGGAAGTTCACATGAATGCATGACTTAGAAGTAGAAACACATGTACATGAATAACAAGAAAAATGGACTAAGGTTTATATGACCTCTTTAGGTTTATATCAATAGATTGGTTTTATGACCTATTTACAAGTTATGAGATGGAACTATTGTTTTATGGACTCTTTACAAGTTATGAGATGGAAGTAGAAACACATGTACATGTACTAGCTGAAAACCCAACTAGGGTTTCATGAACTACAAATTGCATGCTATAACTAGGGTTGAGAAGTTATGAGATGAATTTAGGGTTTTATGACATCTTGAGGTTTGAAGATAAAATTAGATTGGTTAGTATCATTTAAGTAGAAACCAAAAGGCCATATACCTAGGCTATCCACATACATGAAATAGAATGAATAGGGTTGAACATGGATCACAAGTGGAAGTTCACATGCATGCATGATTTAGAATTTGAAACACATGTACATGAATAACAAGAAAAATGGACTAAGGTTTATATGACCTGTAACACCCAGGTTTTGACCCCATTTGCAGTAAATGTATATGATGTATATATTAATCGTGGTGTGGAGCTAAAGGCAAAATCCCCACCATCGATTTGGTTGTGTTAGGTTCGGCAATTGAAATCGTTGTCGATGGTATATCGTGATATACGACACATATTAGTTTTAGCATCATGTAAATATACATCTTTAATTAAAATAAACCCCAACCAGCTATGTCAATGCAACCATAATGAAAAGGGCATGGTATTCCCAAGGATAAGGGGGGGAATTGTTAAACCTTGAACCAATGGGGAAAAAGCCATGTGTCAACCACCAATTTAAAAATACTGATGTTAGTTGAGGGTAGTTATTGTTGGGAAGTGGTGGGTGGTAGGACTGTCAGTCCTTGCCCACATGCCCACTCCACTAACAGACTCTCCATCTTCACGTGGGCAGGGAAACCACTACAGCCATTTTTTGGGTTTTGATTGTTTTTGCCCACCCTCATGCAGGGACGTTCTCTCTTCATCCTCACGCACAGGATTTTCTTCATCGTTTCCTCACGTTGAGAGCTGGAGAAAACCGTTTATTGTCACCCATGATTTTTCCTGTGGAGGAGCCATTCACGATTTGGGTTTGTTGTTGTTCTCCCCATGAACTGTGGTTTGTTGTAGGTTCATCCATGAACGTGGTTGATATTGGTTTCATCCACTATTCATTTTTTGTGGGATCCATTACATTTTGGGTTGCTGTTGAGTTGTTTTGTCCATGCTAGGGCCAAGAACAAATCTGAATCACTTGTTTAGCCTGAGCTGCGTTCACCATTTGGTTGCCATCCTGTTTTCTTTTGTTTCTCACATAGCTGTGAATTGCTTGGTTTTTCTACGTGTATACAATGGTTGGTCTTCGGACTGTGTTGGAGTGGGGATGAGGGCTTGATTTGCTTGATAAACCTTGTGTGTTTAGGAACCACACAGATAGAGCTAGAGGGTTGGATTTCTTCTCCACAACCCCTTAATAGCACTGGAAGGGAGTTTAAGGCCTGAGGGACTGTGTAGTAGATAAGGGACCGATTTCCCTGTGTTCGGTGTGTGTGGGTGTCCTAGAATTCAGGCTAGTTCTGGTGTAGGTGTTCTTAGCTCTTCAATAAGCTCACCAGCTTAGCATTCAGCTTTTCCCAGCTCCTTGATGGCCCAATAAACCCAACTATGTTGGCTTGGCTGTGTTTTGTGTGTCCTTGGCTATGTGTAAGCCTACTTGTTCCTTATTCCTTGGGGAATCATGCCCAGCTTGGGGGTGGTAGCATTGATGGGAGATTAAGGAGCACGCTAGCTTATGGTTGGGTGGAACATTGCAGTGACGTAATTGGTTGTGGAACAAGTTATTTATAAGATAAGTATTCTTGTCTAATTCACTTCTTCAATCATATTTGATGTTTAATGAATGATGATGAACATGTTGAATGCCTGAATGAATGTATGTTTGCTTCCACTATGTATGTGAATGATTATGCATATTATCATGTTTTATGTTCAAGCATTTCGGTTTTATGTATGTTCATGTTCATGGGGGCGGTTTTTCCCGGATGGTTAATGTTATGGTAGCGTCCTCTTTGCTGGTGGGAGGGTCGGGGACGTTACATGACCTCTTTAGTTTTATATCATTAGATTGGTTTTATGACCTATTTACAAGTTATGATATGGAACTAGGGTTTTATGACCTTTTTACCAGTTATGATATGGAAGTAGAAACACATTTACATGTACAAATTGAAAACCAACTAGGGTTTCATGAACTATAAATTTCATGCTATAACTAGGGTTGAGAAGTTATGAGATGGAACTAGGGTTTCATGAACTACAAATTGCATGCTATAACTAGGGTTGAGAAGTTATGAGATAGAACTAGGGTTTTATGACCTGTTTAGGTTCGAAGATCAAATTACATTGGTTAGTATCATTTAAGTAGAAACCAAAAGGCCATATACCTAGTCTATGCACATACATGAAACAAAATGAATAGGGTTGAACATGGCTCACAAGTGGAAGTTCATAGGAATGCATGACTTAGAAGTATAAACACATGTACATGAATAACAAGCAAAATGGACTAAGGTTTATATGATCTCTTTAGGTTTATATCATTATACTAGGTTTTATGACCTATTTACAAGTTATGAGATGGAACTAGGGTTTTATGACCATATACCTAGGATATGCACATACATGAAACAAAATGAATAGGGCACAATTAAGATACTTATGTGAACAATTTAATTCCATTGTCAATTGAAATCATCAGTATAGAGTTCAGATTTAAATGTGTTTTGTAGCAATTTTCAAACACTGATGTATGATATTCAATGGACTTATGATTTACCCTTTATGTCCAATCAATGCACCTTCATAATAAGGAATAAGCATTTTAACAAACTTCAGATTTTGTTTAAAAAGCATCAATAAATAAATGATTTAAACTTAGAATTTGTAGTTTGAGGTAAAGATGGCAGGGTAAGGTTCTAGGTTAGCCTAGGATGGTGTACATGGTATGGTTATGATGTTATGATGTTAGTGTATGGTATTATGCTATGGTATGGTATTTTAATATGGTATGGTATGGTATTTTAGTATGGTATGGCATAGTATTAGGTTATGATGTTAGTGTATGGAATTTAGGTATTTTATGGTATGGCAATGATATAACTAGGGTTTCATGAACTCTTTAGGTTTATATACATGAAACAAAATGAATAGGGTTGAACATGGATCACAAGTGGAAGTTCGCATGCATGCATGAATTAGAAGTAGAAACACATGTATGATGTTATGATGTTAGTGTATGGAATTTAGGTAGTGTATGGTATGGTTATGATGTAAAAAGGTTGATGATAGCCCTACATGGGTTGTTAATTGAACCATGATCTTGGTATTTCATTAAGGATGGATTTCTGAAGGAATATATCTTTCTAATTTTCATAGATACAATTAATTTGTCTTGGTCTTGAAGTATTGGAAATATTCAAATAATTAGTAGGATATGTTTATATAAATATCATGTTCCAAAATCAAGTCAACCATATATAAGGCATACAATAAATATCATGTTCCAAAATCAAGTCAACTGTATATATAAATTTGAACCTTGCTTTATACTATATACATACAAATAATGTTTTAAAAATTGGCATGCCACATGGCCATAATACAAAATAGTAGATCAAAGTGTACATCTGTGTGTATACAAACAAAATGTTACATGTATGTATCCCCCCTATACACTAATTCTATTTATTCGCCCTTTCACTGCCAGTGTCAATGTATTGTGATAAGTCTATCTTTCTTTTCCGGATGCTCATTGGTGATCCCCAATGCTGAATAAGAGGGACAGATCTCATTTGCGGAAATTGCAGACAAACCAAAATTTGTATGTTAGTTTACCAACCTAAAAAAATTCTATCTACATTTGTTGAAATTCCAAATCAATATAACATTTTTACTTACTATACGTGAGTAGGTTATGGTGGGTTGTGGTGTAAGTGATGGTGCCTCACTAGCAGCACCACTTGCACCATTTGCATCGATTGGGTGTTCTTCAAGCACCACTTCCTCACTATGAAGTTGCATTATATATATATATATATATATATGCCAATGTTAACAAATCAATGGGTGCACAGAAAACATACTTGCATGTACAAATAAAACTATACTACATGGAGGGACAACAACTTTTTCAAAGAAAGAGAGACATACATGTACATTGGCGGGGGGGAAGTCAGTGAGCGACGACCTTGATTGGGTTCTCTTCAAGAACAACTCGCTCACTATCAAGCTGCATAAAAAAAAAATATGTATGTTAATGTCAGCATATCAATGGAGGAAACAAGGAAAAATATACTTGCATGTACAAAAATCAATATAAGAAAGATAAACAATTAATAAATACACTTGTGGTTTGTGAAGAGGTGCGCAACTAGTTGGTGGAACAACTAACAGCGAGATAAAATTATTTCTATATGCATTAACGAAGAAGGCCGCTCAGTGGACAACATAATCAAAATTACGTTCCTATGTACAAAAGGATAAAGATATAATTAGACAATTTCAAATAATTTTAAGAGTGCATGTTGAATAATTAAAAGCGTAATTAAAAGAAAGCGAGACAAAAGCGTACCTGGTGGGGGGTCAGAGGTGGGTCACCAACAACATTAATTTGGTGCTCTTCAAACACCATTTCCTCATTAGTATCCTGCATAAAGTAACATATGCCAATGTCATATAATAAAAATAAAAAAAGACATATATAGTACATGGACGAAAAATGATGTTTTCAAAGAAAGTGAAACATACATGTACCTGGGGGGGTGGAGAGGTGGGTCAACAAAAACCTATATTTGGTGCTCTTCAAGCACCACTGGCTCACTAGATTCCTACATAAAGTAACATATGTAAATGTTAGAAAATACAAATAAAATGAGACATATACTACATGGACAAAAAATGATGTTTTCAAAGAAAGCGAAACATACATGTACCTCGGGGGGGAGAGGTGGAGCACCAATAACCTGGATTTGGTGCTCTTCAAGAACCATTGGCTCAATAAATGTCTGCACAAAGTAACATATGTCAGTGTCAAATAATACAAAGAAAACGAGACATATCATATTAGAGGAAATTTGGGGTCTAAAATGGGCCTTATAAGAAAATGTGCCAACAATAAGTTCTTGTGAGTTGGAATTCAAGGACCAATAGAATTTCAATAAAATGAGTCAACCATAATGGTTGAATTGACATATTTGTCATAAAAAAATCTACTTTTTTTGTTCATATTTTTGACATATCTCCTTGTGTTTTTACTCAAATTTCGATCGAGAAAGCTCATTGGATGTGGAATTTGATTCTACATCTGACGAGTACCCACACTGCATACTTTTTATGGACTCTGCAACCCCAAAAACAAGAAATACCTGAAAAATGTGATGATGACATCATCATCATGTTTTTTCATGTATTTCTTATTTTTGGGGTAGTGGGGTCCGTCAAAAGTATGCAGTGTGGGTACTCGTTGGATGCAAAATCAAATTTCGCATCCAACAAGCTCTCCCTATTGAAATTTGAATAAAAACATAGGGAGATATGTAGAAAATATGAAAACAAAAAGTAATTTTTTTCTTTCTTCCTCCAAAATTAATAAATATTATTTTATTATTTTAACTATTATTTTATTATTTTCCTTAGGAGGCCCATTTTAGACCTCAAAATTCCTCTAATTGACAAGATGGATGAAAAGTAATTTTTTTAAAGAAAGTGAAACATACATCTACCTGGGGAGAGAGAGGTGGGTCACCAATCAAAAACGTCGTTCCACTGGAAAAAATATCATGCTACGTAACAAAACATAAACATACAATTAGAAAATTTCTAATAATTAAAGCATACATGTTGAATTATTAAAAGCATAATTAAAATAATACCTATGTCTTGGAATCTTCCTCTACATGTGAGGGACTTGGCTGGTATTCCACAAACTCATCCTACCCACCCTGCATAAAACTTATTGTATCTAGATTATGACGTATTGGATGTTGAAATATCTACTATAAATATGTAAATAACGATGGCAAATTAAAAGTTAAGGTTCTTACAGCTAATGGTGAAGCACCAAAACCATATGCAGCATTGACCATTGCATCAATGTTATCAACATCAATCGTCAGACTATGTGAATCTAAGGTGTGATGGGACACTAGTTATTTATTTGTTCACATAATTTGATAGATAATTAAATAGAAATAAATTACAAAACAATTTAAAATTATGATATAAAACAAAATATAATATGAAAATAAGGTGTTTTACTTACATATCGAAGTAATCCATCATCTCAGAACTCTGAAGAAGGCCCATACAATATGCCTCCATGCACCATGCAAGGGTGTGGAATAACATGTTCCTTTGAACCCTTTGCATCTCTAGTGTGATATGTACCTCTCATATGGTTTGTAGACCTAGTATGTGGATCCTAAGTGTGGGATGGGCCATCCTCAGAAGTGCCAACCCCTTGGCTTACATTTTCCTGGACAATAGTCCCATGTTAAAGCAATGTATCTGCCAAGTCGATTATGACCTCCCGTGTATCATCAATCACAGGACCCGCAAGAGGATATACCCGATGGGGTTTTTGTGTGCATGGAGGGTGTGGCACACGGTTAGGATCACTCATAGTTCCTTCCCTATCTTGGGGCATCCCATGACCCACACCTTGGAACTCTAAAATATCAAAATAGTTAACATGTTTCCCCAAGGTAAATTATGCATACAACTTCCTTAGGAAATAGAATGGGATGTCTCTATTCCCATGAGGCTCTTCATCGAAGACCATGTACCAGCGATCCATCCAATTGGATTTCACATTTGGTTTCATGCACCAGTCTATGGAAATATGTGTTTGACTGGTGGGTAGAACCAATCCAGTGCTAGGGTCCTGGAATAATGAAAAAATTGGTCTTTGGTTATATTTAGTTTTTTTATGTTTTTATAGCTCAAACCATCGGAATAGTATTTCCTCATGGATTCTCTGTACGAGCTAATGTTGTACAGTGCTCCGTGGGAATTAGCAATTGTGTTTGTTATGATATCCAATGCCTTGACTAATGATTGTCTCAAATGGTCCCCCCTCTAAACAACGAGCGAAGGAACCTCAATGCACCCAAACGAGCTAGAATCTTTGAATTATGGTCTTGTTCCCCCTCTGTGTTTGGGTTTTTGTTCGTGTTTGTGTTTTTGTTTGGGTTTGGTTCTTGGTTATTAGTGGGTTCATTTTGCACATTATCTTCAACATTTATGTTCTCTGTTAAGATTAAAACAACAAATTCAAAATCGTTTTAATATTTCATTGTTTTATTTAATTCAAATTTTTTTATTAAATTCATTTTAAAAATAACAAAAACTATAAAACTAATAAACACAAACAAAAATTGAAAACAAATTTTGAAGGAAATGAGTACTTACCTTCCATTGGATCCAAGTTATGAATTGGCCCTTCCAAATTATACTCTAAAGGCACCTCCAAAGTCTCACACTCAAATCATTGGTGCGGTTTTTCACAGTCCCGATATCGCGGCCTTCACTGTAAAATAAGAAATTGAGGCCGCAGGCTTCTGTCTTATTTTAGTTTTTGGTTTTACAAATCGCATGTGCAATATATCGCACTTGCAATTTGTAACTATTAAAAAACATTGCACTTGCGATATTGGATAACTAAGCTTAGCCTCGAATTTGGGATCGGGTTTTCCAAGCCTAGCCACAATAACCCATATGCATTATATATTTACCGATCGAAAATGGGTTTTCGATTTCTAAAGTGGCACTAAAAAGTTGAACCAACTTCGTGAGAGCACCCATAATCTAGTATGCCCTTGCTAAGGAAGGTCAAGAAAGATGGATACACCCTCATATGATTGCAGTTGTCTTGGTTGTGAATTCCATGGTATGTAAAATTTCTTTCATGTGCTTTACAATTTCTTCCTCTAAAATCGTTTGTTTGTTAATAAAATGTACTAGTATAACTGAAATGAATGGGAATATATAAGGACATTCATTGATTCTCTTTTCCCTATGCCAACCCTACAAATGAACCTTTGGGCATCATTGTTTTCCTTTAAGTAATGATGTTTCACCTTCAGCTCCTCTATTTGAATGGTTTAGAATTGCTAACATTTCATGGTTGGTAGAATTATTTTTGGTCCTAAAAGAGGTCTTAGATATGATTAAAATCTTATGAATGGGGTAAATTTTGGGCCCTATGTAAGTGTAGTTTACTTTATTCTTGAATAAGGTTGATAGGCATTACTACCATGTGGATAGATTATGTTTCTCCCTTTCATTTTCATTTTCCTTTGTCATTTTTTAACTTGCATTTTCTTGGTTAGGATTTATGTATATATTTTTTCCGGTGTTTACTTTTTGTCTATGGATTATGCCTATTATCAAGTTGAGTATGGGCATGTGCAAGCTAATGAGGGTCTCTTTTGACATGTTAGATGTAATATAAAACTGAAAAAAAAAGGCATCCCTGAACTTACATGGATATTTTGAGACACATACACAATGAAATTAGCGATGAGTAAAAAATATGAAATGTAGGAAATTGAATGTGGTTGTTGAATATATAAATTTTTTATATTGAAAATGTTCTTAACTATCTAAAATTTGATCTTTTTTAACATACACTTTTTACTTTTCAGAAAAATTATAAGGTAAATGTTTTTGTGGGTGCAACCTTTGAATGCCTAAATGATGGAATCAACTTATGAAAACAGGTAGACATATAGAGAACAAATAGTACTAGTACACCATTATTTTGTCAAAAAAAAAATTAATCATCGTACTAGTGCATCATGCTCTTTCTCATTGCAATCCTGCTTGTGCCAATTTATATATTCACCCCCCCATTCTGAAGCTGTTGGGTCAGTCAGATGATATTGCTGAATTATCTGGAGTGGTTTTAGTTTGGTTCATTCCTCAACACTTTGCATATGTATTCGTTTTCCCATTTCAGAGATACCTATAGTGGCAGTTGAAAAACATGGTCACTGCTTATATCTCTGCAGCCACTTTGGAGCTGCATATTGTTCTGAGCTGGCTCTTCATCATTAGATTTGGTATGGGACTTGTTGGAGCAGCTGGCATTGAATTTAACTACCTCAGTGCCTACAAGGATTTCTCTCTACTTTATAAATTGGTATCATGTTAATGCAGCGCGAGGGTTGCGAAATGTCAAACCAACTAAATTTGCAGTGATTGCTTCTTCTAGTACTTCGACTGCTATAGGTCTTCTCTCTTTGATTCTCATTCTTTTATGCCATGAATTTGTTTTGGATTTTACAATCAGTGCCATCATTAAAGAGGCGGTTTCTAAATTAGATGTTTTGCTGGCATTTACTATCCTCCTGCGACTAAACCCATCTGCATGCGTTTTTCCAATGAGGACTAAAAGACTCATACCCTAAGGAAGTCAATAGATATAACAATTAAAATGTAGATAGGATGAAACGAACAAAGCTTGCAAATCAAATTCAACGAAATTTTGAACTTCAATTTATAACAAAATGTCCATCCGAAAATTATTGCTCAACAAAATTTCTTCATCACAATGTTTCACAGACAGTGTCATTAGATTTACCATTAAAGAAAGAAGAAAGAACATAAATATTGTAATTTAAATACTAATGCTTGAGGGAGATTTCGAGAACAATTTACCAGCAATATTGAACATGGGTTATACTAAAACCACAAGAATATGTTTCCTGTCTGCTCCGAATTGTCTAGCTACCTTTTTTATATATACTATGAACTTGATATCTACTTCGAAGGGTTTCGGAATTTGCAATAATAAAAATCCACCTTCTATATTTTCTTGTAAAATGTCATAATCTATTTTAGATGAAATGTCACGATCTCTTCCATCTTCCCAATATAAATAAGGGTGCAAAACAATTTTTCTAAACTGTAAACCATTGGAGCAAAGACCAGATTATAAATGTAATGACAAAAAAAAGGCAAACATAGTAAGCGAAAGTCATTTTTCATTCCAATACCATAAATTCATGAAGAAAATAAAAGAACATAATGATTAAATACATGACAGATATCTTATTAATGCTAAAAATCATAAAAAGAGAATAATGGCAACCGGTAATCGATCTAAATATTTTTAGAAATGATCCTATAAAATTATTTAAAAACTAAATTCTACATAAAAACAAATTCCATAAAGCCATATTTTTAGAAAATGACCTTATAAAATTAAATTATAAACAAATTTTACATTAAAAATAACTTTACAAAAAGCCATGGAAATGATTATCTACGAAATAGATATCTATAAATTGTTTCTTTAGCCATGAAAATGATTATATATAAGCTGTTTGAACATAAACATATAAGTTGTTTTTTAAGCCATGAAAATGATTATATATAAGTTGTTTGAACATAAACATAATGGTTAAATGTGGATTATCTACAAAAGTATTTATCTTTTAAATTATGAGTTATTTATTCATTTACTACAAAAGTATTTATCTTTTAAATCTAAGTTTTTTTAAATAATTTTAAATTAAAAATAAAAAACAAATAGTTATTTATTTATTTATTTTCTTAAAGTTCTATAATGAATACTATTAATTATTATAAAACAAGTATAAATAAAAAAGTTTAGAAATTTAGAAAACTTTAACTTGTAAAATAAGTATTTATTTATTTATTCTCTAAATGTTAGATATAGCAAAATCTTTCTATAATTTAGAAAGAAATAAATAAATAGGTAAATAAATAAATAGATAAATAGATAAATAAATGAATAAATTACAAAACTTTAACTTGCCAAAATTTAGAAATTTAGAAAACTTTAACATGAATTTAGATTTATCAAAATATCAAATTTATTGACCCATTAGTTTAATTTGATAATTGTTTTTTTTGTTAACCCAAATAGAAGAAATTAATCAAAAACATACAATCTAAGTTAAAAAAAACACTTTTAACACTTTTTCAATCTATTATTTTTGAAATTAAACTTTGAATATAAAAAAATAATAAAAAATATACAATCTAAGTTAGAAAAACACTTTTAACAATTTTTCAATCTATTATTTTTGAAATTAAACTTTGAAATTTAATAGTATGATAGATCCAAAACATCAATATATAGTATATAAAAAAAAATTATAACAATTCTTCAATCTATTATTTTTGAAATTAAACTTTGAAATTTAGTCATATGATAGATCCAAAACATCAATATATACTATATAAAAAAAATATTATATGTACAATAAATATTTCTTTTTGAATTTTATATATATAGAAAGAAAGAAATGAATTTCCAATCTATTAGTTTTGAAATTTTATAAAGGATAAACAAAATATCAAATATATTGACCCATTGATAATTATTTTTATGTTGACCCAAATAGAAGAAATTAATAAAAAATATTCTTTGAACTAATCTAAATATAAGAAATAAACAATACAATCTAAGTTGGAAAAACACTTAACAATTTTCCAATCTATTATTTTTGAAATTAAACTTTGAAATTTAGTTGTATGATAGATCCAAAACATCACATTAAATGGAATTTTAGGCACATTAATATTATATAATATTACTTGAAGAGAAGACTTTGGAGTAAGAGGTTATCAAAATATCATAAATAAACAATACAAGCTAAGTTAAAAAAACACTTTTAACAATTTCCCAAACTATTATTTTTGAAATTAAACTTTGAAATTTAGTTGTATGATAGATACAAAACAACACATCAAATGGAATTTTAGGCACATTAATATTATATAATATTACTTGAAGAGAAGACTTTGGAGTAAGGGGTTATCTCATGGCGTGGTGTTCTTTAAAGGTTATATGTATCGTGCATCCATCATGACAAGGAGAAAGACATATATAAAATAAATAATTATTTTATTTTCTACTTGCTTTAATATGCATTCTAATGGTCATATTAGTGAGTTCAACATGGATTAATTATATACTTACAGTTCATCCCTTAGAATACAAACGAATCGTAGTACGAGAGGGTAAGTCTTCCCCGATATTTACCTTATTGCTTTCTATTATTTGTAACCACCCAATCATTATTTTATCCAATTTGTACCTTTTGATTTGCGTTCTTGACTGGTTTTTATAAAAATTGGTATATTCACAATGCCCATGATGTTACACATTAATAATGTGATAGGGTTATCTCACATTGCAACATTCATTAAGGATTAAAAAATGATATTCACCGAAAGAACCCAATATGTGACACATTAGTAAAGTGACATTCAGCAATTATCATGTTGTGTTCAATTATGGCATTCATCTATGGTTATGTTGCATTGTGACATTAAGTATGGGTTATATGTCTAACATGAAAAATATTTATGTTTGATTAAGGGTTAAAAATTTATATATACAATGACACAACCCAATATGCGACTTATTAATTATGTGACATTCAACATTTATCAAGGATTATGTTTCATTCTGATTTTTATGAAGGTTATGTCGCATTACAACATTGGGAAAAGGTTATATGTATAATATGGAAAAGGGTTATGTCACATTCTAATGTTCATTAAGGATTAAAAAATTATATACACTGACACAATCCAAGATGTGACATATCAATAATGCGACATTTGAAGTTCATTATGTTATGCTGCATTGCGACGTTTATTAATTGTTATGTCAATTCTAACATTGAGCAAGGGTTATATATCTAATAAGACAAAGGGTTATGTCCCATTATAACATTCATTAAGGATCAAAAAATGATATGCACCCACACAACCCAATATTTGGCACATTCATAATGTGACTTTTGACGTCCATCATTGTAACATTAATCAAGGGTTATGTCACATGCCCCAATTTTGCAAAATTAATATTATCATATTTGATTTTATTTCAAGACAATATGTTAAATTTTATGCTAAGTTGTAATTGATGACTCAGCAGAGTCAAGGATGTTGAATGTAACTATGAATATTTTTATTATAAATAAATAAAAAGTGGAGACAACAGCTTGGTAGAGTTGTTAAAAGAGTGTTTACTGGTCAAGTTGGTGGAGGAGACTAGGTGGAGAGCAAATAGAAAAGTGGCAGCATCCTCAAACACTTCCAATGTTGCAGGTGGCAACCTCCCTACATTTGGGGTCATGATCCCCCAAGAAAGTGGGATCAGAGCAGGTGGCTCAATTAATGATAATTAACCCAAAAAGACCTAGGTAATCTTAATAAAAAATCCCATTGAAGAGAGTTGAGGCTACTCATTCCAAGAAGAGAATCATTCAGGTGAATGTACTTCAAAGGATTTCATTGGGAAGGGAATTTCTAGAAGGTGTTTGAGGGGTAAACTGCAGAGAATGATCTAGTACAGCTTTTCAGCTGAAAGATATTGTTGCTGAGTGCAGAGTTAGTACTGAGTCACTGGACTAGTATTTTGTTGCTTTCTCCACCAGTTCCCAACCAAGGAGACCAGGAACAGGCTCGGGGGTCTTGAGAAGGCATTGTTTGAGCGCTCTCTAGGAGTTGGTAGGGAGGAACAACCTCCCAACGATGTTGTCATCCAGCTTTAAACAGGTTCTACAGTATTTTATTTGATGTGTTAAAAGTTTATATCTAAGAATGAATGAATAATTTATATGCTTTGTAGTGAACTGTTAAAGCTTGTAATATTTTAGTTATTGGAATGCTGAATCTGTAATTGGATGAAATAATACTACCCGTGTTTTTCCCCGTCTGGAACGATCCAGACCGTACTCTAGCACATGTAGAGTGTTTAAAATAGATGAAGATATGATAGAAATCTGGATTGAATAGAGTTATTTTGTATTTCAGAACAATGGAAAATTTTATTTCTATATATAAATATTTTCAGAAAAGAATATTAATGTGTCTAATTAAATTATTGTTTAAAACCGGATTATTGTATTAAGAATGCTAGCAAAGAAGTATTCATAATACTTTACAAACAGCAGGTTTAATTCTTTTAACAAGTTGATTACTGTAAATAGGTTATTTTTTTATTCAAAACTATATTTTTGTAAAATGAAACTACTAACCTGTAAGATAGGTAAAAGAATTAACTTAGATAAACATTCATTTATTTCTGTGAAGAAAGAACCAAGTTATTTTACATAGTTTATTTTATTGTTCATACTACTTAACTAGATCCACAAATGTTCACATTTCAAGTAGAGTAATTCTAGTATAGTTCTTTCTATAAATAAATTAACTACAACAATTATAATATTGTAACAAGGAAACATAAACAAAACTTATCTATGTACTTATAAAATAGACTGAATGCAATGGTAAATAATAGTTAATAAATATTATTCATTTAAATAAACTAAACAAAAATTAATTATAAAAGAAAATACAGGGTCGAAAACCCTTATAGTATAAACATTATAAATACTAACATTGTAATTCATAGTATTAACATTATAAATACTAACATTATAATTTATAGTATTAACATTGTAAATCATAGTAATAACATTGTAATTAATAACCAGAAAAGAAATAATCCAAGGATTATGATTATTTAGTATTCTGAACTTTCAAACTATAAAATATTATTACAGTCCTGTAAGGACAGAGATAGATAACATTGGAAGCATAATAACTATATACATGTAACAAACAATTAATTTCGCATTATTATTGAACTAAAACCTATAGAATAATTAAATAAATTATTTATGTACAGGTTATTAATAGGATTAACCCTTGCTTGAATATCCGAGCTTATAAACAAATTACTATAATAGAAAGAAATAGCAGAATATGATTTAGTAATACAATTTAATTCAAGATAAATTTAACAAGTAAAGATTTCTTTACACCGTCAAACAAGGGTAAAAACCCTAGTACACAAAATTATAGTAAGAGCAATGAAAATAACCGAGTTCGAGCTCAGAATAGATAACTCCTTATGCTTAAATTTTAAACAGAGAATGGCTTGACGGGCTGCGAGTTCTTTTACATAACTGAACACAAAATAAAACGAGTAAAACAAAAATTTACAAGTCACGGCATAAGCCAGAGAACCCTGCTAATAGGAAGGGCTAGCAAACACTAAACAAGCAAACCGAGAAATAATAACCCATGAAGAGTCACTTGCAAGCCACGACTTCCAACTAAAAAGTAGTTCTATAAAAAACTGACAAGCTTGGATTGCCATGGGTTGACCAGGAAGTCGACCCACTCATTTGTACCAACTGTAAAGAGAGTTGTAATTCATTACCTACCAGGATACGAACCCACAACGTTAAAATTTTGCTTCACATTATAACTGAGTTAAGAATAAGTTTCAGAACTGTTTAAAAGATTTTTTCTTACCTGGAAGCGAAGGTAATGTAGCCATCGAGAAACAGGAGTGCCGCCACCAATGAGACAAAGATCCAACCCTTCATCTCTCCTGTGATAGAGATGGTTCAAATGCATGCACAAACCACTGCTAGCAACAGTAAGAAGAAAGTGGGGCAACTTCCAAGAAAGAAGCGGATGGTGAAGCTTGAACTATCACCAAAAATGCGAAGCATGAGAACCACGCTCTCAAAAAAAACCTATGATGAAAACCAAACTGTAACAGAAGCAAGTAACCACTTTAAATGATCCCAATAGGAAGGCCGTGGAGGAACAAACCAAAAACTACTCACAGGCCAGGCCGTAAGCTTAAAGCCACAACCTTCAACAAAATATTGCCAGGTTAAACTCACAGTGTAAGCAAGGGTTCGAGCACGAAGAAGACAACTGAAAATTGTAAACTAGGACGGGAGCTCATTAAGTTCATAGTAGGGTAAGCATGGCAGCCATGGACACAGTTTCAGAGCAACCTGAAGGCCCGAAATCGATGGAGGAGAATGACAAAGAATAGGGTTACACCAACCCTTATACTTCCAACACTTGGCTGAGAAGGAAACATGTGGTCTCACAAATTATTCAACCATGCAATGGGTTGATCATATAGTTTCCTGCATGCCAATCATTCACAATTATTCAAAACATAATTTTATGCACAATCATATAATATTGTAATCATTCAAAGGTTCTACATGATCATGGATGCCAACCTACGGTTGCATCGCATAAACCATGAACCCTGTTGGGCTTAGGGCAGACCCGGGTTCTATACTTTTGTCTTCGCACCAACAAAAGACCCACAGTGTTGGCCCTTTCAGCAACAACCTGTGAACAGGTTGCAGTCTCACCCGAAACAGCTATGGGGTGCCGCAGAATCAGGTTTCTGCAAGCAGAAGAGGGATATTACTGTACCTTTATCCTTTTAACAAATAATAATCATACATTACAAATCTTTGACATTCACTTATATAGCTTCGCAGCTAGATAAACAAATAGTGTCTTGCTTAACCCTTAACTAGGAATTCACAGCGAAGTTAGTATTTAGCAGTGATCTTACTTATCAGTTATCTACTTATCAATGCATAAAAGAACATAACAGAGACAACACAAAAGAACCACAACACAAGATATAACGTGATTCACCCCCAGTTTAGGGGCTACATCCACAGAACTGTGTTTTATTCAACTCTTTACAAAAACCACAGTTCTGATCTGCGCACTCAGCTGCAGATCCCTTCAATTCCTCAAGCTGCGCACTTAGCTGCAGATCTCTGCGCACACAGCTGCAGATCCTCTTAATCACCCAAAACCCTCTGCGCACACAGTTGCAGAGGTAGTCCACACACACAGCTGGGACTTAACCTTTCTTACTAACCTTAGCTTCGCATCAAATCATCTTACATTAAAAGCCTAACCTGACCCTTTTACAAAAGTGCTTATTTATACAAGTGCACTTATTACAAAACCATGGGCTTAAACCATGGGCACCCCGAACCCTAAACCCTAGACTTAAACCATGGGTTAATTACAAAAAGAGGGCTTTGACTCAACCCCAACACCCCTAAGACTATTTTGAGTCACAACTCCGCTTACAAGCTTCCACAAAAACCGTGGAGTTACCAAAATTAAGGACCGTTAAGGTGCGCGCCCCAACAAACCTTCGAATCATTTCCAAGCTTATAATTTAGTCATCGTATAGTTTAGGACGAGGGCGATTTCAAAGTCTTTTATATACACAGCCTTACACATAATCCCATCAATGGAGTGGTCTAACGCCACATCCCATTTCTATTGCAAGTTATAATATGAACTCTATAATTAAATGTTTATTCATATTAATCCTTTTGTTGATCATGAAATCAATGCAACCTCATAACCTATATTCTTGCCAAATTATTTTATGCATGGAAGCTAACGATTTATCCATTTATTCATAGCATCAATATTATAGTTACAAATATTGATAAGCCTTGTGCTCTCATAACTAAGTTTATGAAGAAAATCTTATGATACTTGGGAGATACAATTTAAAAGGCTATTTCATCACCTAGCCAAACCATGATGTTTAATAAAATATTCCTAATAGACTTGCATTGCTAATCTTGTTTCCACCAACATTTAAAGTGTGACTTGATAATTTTATAGAATATAGTTTTAAATATGATCATGAACTTTATAAATTTCATTTGTCTATAACCAGAATTACTCGTAAATATGGATGTATTATAAACAAGATAGTTTATGTGTGTATTGGTGAGTATCATAGAAAAATATATATTTTTAGTGGGTGGCAATTACTAGGATGTTGACTATGAATTCTTTACATAGCTCGGATCAACAAAGTTACTAGTTATTCGTTATTTACTCAACCATGATAAGTACTTTTAGCTTCACCATGTTTTTTATTAGTAACATAATCTTTTAGAACTATCTAGTATTTGCATGAGGTAATAAATCAATCTCTCTTGAAGAATTGACCTAAGTTAGTTGTTGTGGTCAGAGGCTTAATTCAAGAGAAGTATTATAAAAATAAAATAAGAAACTGAAGTGGAACAATCACACTAGATTCTAAGTCCTTAGGACTTATGTTCACTGTAATGTTTAGAACCTTATAGGAAGCAATCTTCATTACAAAAGATGAATAACAAGCAGATGGATATACTATTAATATAAGTTGATAACATATATTACCGTTAGAACAATCTTTATAGCATTTCAGGTTATGAAATCTAAGTAAAAAATAAAATATCTTACAACAAAGATCACAAGTTGTAAACCAGCGAAAGTAATTACTGTCGCTATTTTACATTCAAGAAAGAAACTCTTCTACAGGTATATTGATGACAAGAATAATTGAAGAAAACAAAACTATTAGTTTTACCTCATAGAAGTAGATTGTTATGTAACAACTTATTTACAAAGCTTTTTATTTTTCAAATAGAAATATAGCTGGATGCTTTATGGAATTAAAGGCGTTCTCGATCATTCATACCTGAGAAACCTGTAAGAACAATAAGATTTATGTGTTAGCTTAAAAGCTAAGTAAGCCTCGGGATCTAAGGACAATTCTACCTACTTGTCGCAAATTAAAACTTATCATCAAACCGAAAGAGAAATTATTGCACAAGTTAATCTTAACCTTGTATCAAAATGTAGAATGCTAAGTTACTTAATTAAGATTGTGTATTAACTAATCTGATAATTGAATCATTTATATATAACTGTTAACTGTTAGCAGATCGCATTCTCATCATTTTATGTATCTTGAAAATTTTAAATTTTTATGAAATTTTGGGGTTTTGACATGTAGTATTAGAGCACAAGGTTCAAACACTAGGCCTTGATGAAGCCCAACTAACTTTCATGAAACAGTAAATTAAATTATTATGCTAATGTATTTTATTTTAAATGTTATTCAACAGAGAATTGTTTTTTGAAGTTTAATAGGCAGGTATAGAAAGGCTGGAAGAGTATGCAAAGGAGGAGTCTCCAGTTACTGAGACAAGAAATCTACCAAGAGATCCTATACCAAAGGATTTAACTACAAATTCCTCTGAATTTCTACAAACTGTAAAGGACCTAAAAACTGAAATGGAGTCTGTAAAACGAGAAAATGAAAGGATTCTGAGGGATCAAGAAGAGCTGAATCAGATCCTAACTGAAAAGTTTCAAACTGAGGGTAGGGGTAGAAGAACTGAATCAGAAGATACCAGTCATCAACGTAAATCTAAAAAGATGAAACATACTAAAACTAAAAGTAGTTCGTCTTTTGAATTGTTTGGTGAACAACTAAATTACCATTCTAGCAGTGACAGTAGTGATGATAATCAATACATTAAAAGGAGGAAATACAAACCTTATGAGAAGATTTCCAGAGAATTCAAAAAGATAAAACCACCAACCTTTAATGGAGAGACTGAGAAGGGGGAGGAAGCTGAATTCTAGGTATCTGGGATGAAGAAGTACTTCTAAATATATAACTATTCTAACCAGTTAAAGGCTAGAATGGCTATATATAACCTCTCAGGAAAGGATGACATTTGGTGGCAGGACTTGAAAAGAGTTATGGGAATAAAAGAGAAAAATGTGAACTCGAGTACCTTTAAGAGGTATTTCAAAAAGAAATTTTTGTCTGAGCAATATTATGAGGAGAGAGCCAAAGAATTTTATGAGTTGAAGTTAGGATCAATGACAATGAAGGACCTGAACAACAAGTTCTTAAGTCTACTTATGTATGTACCATACCTTGTAGATGAGAAACCAAAGGTACAATGATTCCTTAGCTATCTACCTTATCATATTAAAGATAGAATTGAATATGATAACCCAAAGACCTTGGAGGAAGCTATGAGAAAAGCTAACTTCTGTTTTGAGCAGAATCAGAAGAAAGAAAGCTTGGCTAACTAGAAAGCTAAGAAAAATAATAATCAGTTTGAACAAAAGAAGAAGGATTTTGTGCTTAACATAAATTTTAAGAACAATAAGGCCAAAAATTATCCTAATAACAAGAACTTCCAAGGAAATAAGAACAATACACCCAACAACCAGAATAATTCTAAAGGTAAGGATTTTGCAAATAATCATGGAAACTTTACCAAGAATTTTGAGCGCGAAGAGCCTATCAAGTGTTGGGAGTGTGATGGCCCACACTATGCTTCAGTCTGTCCAAACCGAAAGAAGACTGGTAACAACATACATACTATACAGGAGGAGATGACCGTTGGGGAGCTAGTAAGGAGCATGCCTAGAATCAACGCAGCCTTGGAGAACTGACAAGCTGAATATCAGACTTCCATGGTGAGGTAGAAGGTATGATAAATCAAATCCCTGTAACTATTTTAATTGATCCAGGAGCTAGTCTCAGTTATATTGCACCTCAAATAGTAGAAAAATGTAATTTATATGTTGAAAATTTTTAGAATTCATGGTTATTTCAGTTAGCCACTGGTGCTAAAAGAAAGGTAACTTATTTTGTTAAAGAATGTGCAATAGTTATGGATAATTTTGAAACTGTTGTCAAGCTTAATGTTTTGCCCCTTGGTTCTTATGATTTGCTGATTAGTATGGAATTGTTAGAACAACACAAAGTAATTCTAAGCTGTTATGATAAAACCTTCACATGCTTAAACAGTGATGAAAAACCAGTAAGTGTTAAAGAAATCCCTAGAAAAACCACCATAAGGTAGATTTTTTCCCTACATATTAAGAGAGATGTTAGAAAGGGATGTAAGGCTAATGCGGTAACGATAACTGATGAGGAAAGTTTAATTAAAATAGATAAGTTAAAAGTGGAAGACATACCAGTCTTAAGAGAATATGTTGATGTATTCCCAGAAGAAATTTCAGGATTACCTCCAAAAAGGGAATTGGATTTCACCATTGAGCTGATACCGGGTGTAGTACCTAGCTCAAAGGCCCCTTATCGAATGAACATACTCGAACTTAATGAATTAAAATCACAATTAAAAGAATTAATTGATAAAAAAGTATATTTGACCAAGTGTGTCTCCCTGGGGGGCACCTATCATCTTCGTCAAGAAGAAGGACGGAACTATGCGACTTTGCATAGATTACCGTCAATTAAACAAGATGACCATCAAAAATCGATATCCATTACCCTGCATAGATGATCTATTTGATCAACTACATGGAGCCACGGTGTTTTCGAAAATAGATTTAAGGTCAGGATATCATCAAGTAAGGATTAAAGATGAAGACATCTTTAAGATAGCTTTCAGAACTAGATATGGTCATTACGAATTTGTCGTAATTCCAATCAAGCTTACTAATGCCCCAGGTGTCTTCATGTGTTTAATGAACAATGTGATGCATAAATATTTAAATAAGTTTGTGGTTGTGTTTATCGATAACATTCTAATCTATTCAAAAACTGAAGAAGAACATAAAGAACATCTAAAAATTGTTTTGCAAGAGTTGCGAGAACATCAACTCTTCACAAAGTTTAGTAAGTGTGATTTCTTAAAGGATAAGATTCATTATTTAGGTCACGTGGTGACCAAGGAAGGAATTTTTGTAGATCCTAAAAAAATAAGGGCAATCAAAGATTGGCTGGTTCCTAAGGATGTGACGGATGTTTGATCTTTCATGGGCATTACCGCCTACTATTAGAGGTTCATTGAAGGTTTTTCGAGGATAGCGAATCGAATAACTTCCTTACAGAAGAATGGAAAGAAGTTTGACTGGAATAAAAAATGTGAAGAAAGCTTTAAAAAGTTAAAAACTTTATTAACCAGCACACCTATTTTAAGAATAGCAGACCCTAATAAAGAATTTGTAGTGTGCATTGACACCTATAATGATGGATTAGGTTGTGTTCTAACTCAAGAAGGGCATGTTATTGCCTATGAGTTTAGAAAGTTAAAAGTTCATGAAAAGAATTATGCAACATATGATCTGGAATTAGCAGCTGTAATACACGTCTTAAAAATGTGGCGACATCATCTAATTGGTAGAAAATTTATTTTAATGACTGATAATAAAGGATTGAAGTATATGTTAGATCAACCTAATATAAATGCCAAAAAAGCCAGGTGGTTAGCTTTCTTAAGCGAATATGATTTTGAAATTCAGCATATAAAAAGTAAAGAAAATAAAGTTGTTGATGCATTAAGTAGGAATGCAAGGCTGAATTTTGCAGCAGCTATTAGCACCTATGTTTCAGACTTAGATGAAAAACTTAAAGAAGGAGTAGAACAAGATGAAATTGATCAGAATTTGCAAGCTAAAGCTAAAGAAAATCCAACATAAAACTTAATTAAGGGTTACAGTTTAAATGAAAAAGAATTTTTACTGTATAAAGATAGAATGTATGTACCTAACGTACCTAAAGTTAAGGTGTTAATTCTGGATGAAATTCATAAAACACTATATTCAAGTCATCCAGGTTATCAAAAGACTATAACCATGTTAAGAAAAGAGTATTTCTGGCCAAATATGAAAACTGAAGTAGTAGAATATATTGCTAGATGTTTGGAATGTCAATAGGTAAAAACTAAACATCAACACCCAGGTGGTTTGCTACAGCCATTACCCTTCCTTAGCTAGAAATGGGAGATAATTAGTCTGTATTTTATTACTAGGCTACCTATAAATCAAAATCATAATGATTCTATCATGGTAGTAGTTGATAAGTTAAGAAAATCAGCTCACTTTATACCTGTTAAAACTACTTATAAAGCTGCAAACATAGCTGATATTTTTCTAAAACAGATTTTTCAATTACATGGAGGACTAAAAGTCATAATCTCAGATAGAGATCATAAGTTTACAGGAAACGTTTGGAAGTCTTTGTTTAAAGGGTTAAACACCACATTAAATTTCATTACCTCTTTCCATCCTCAAACAGATGGACAAACGGAAAGGGTAAACCAAGTACTAGAAGATCTATTAAGAATGTATGTGAAAGACCAGCCAGGTAAATGGGAGGACTATTTACATCTGGTAGAATTTTCTTATAATAATTATTATAAGACATCAGCAAGATTTAGTCATTTTCAAATTTTATATGGACGGAAATGTAATACTCCTATCTCTTGGAGTAATCCAGTAGATAGATTGGCACATGATCGGCATAAAAGTCAAGCAGACTTGAAAAGAACTCCAAATGATTTTTAGGTAGGTGAACATCTGTTCATCAAGGTAAGGCCCAAAAAGAGCTCTCTGATATTGGGGATTTGTGCAAAATTGGCACCTCATTACTATGGCCCATTTGAAATTCTATCTAGGATTGAACAAGTAGCTTATCAATTAGCATTACCACCTAATTTAAGAGTACATAATTTTTTCACAATTCTATTTTAAAGAAATATGTTCACGATGCTACTCATGTTGTTAACTGGAATGATGTACAGGTGGAACCAAAAGGAGAATTTCTGGTGGAATCGAACTATATCCTCGGGAGGAGGGAGATTACACTTCGGAACTGCACCATTGGACAGGTGAATGTGTAATGGAAGCACCTTAGTCCAGAGGAAGCCACCTGGCAATTGGAAAGTAAAATGTGAGATGCATATCCAATTCTGTTCCAGGGGGATTCTGAGGATGAAGAATAAATAACATCGAGCATGATGTTATATTCTAAGGGGGTGTGTATGTCACATGCCCCAATTTTGCAAAAATAATATTATCATATTTGATTTTATTTCAAGACAATATGTTAAATTTTATGCTAAGTCGTAATTGATGACTCAGCAGAGTCAAGGATGTTGAATGTATTTATGAATATTTTTATTATAAATAAATAAAAAGTGGAGACAACAGCTTGGGAGAGTTGTTAAAAGAGTGTTTACTGGTCAAGTTGGTGGAGGATACTGGGTGGAGAGAAAATAGACAAGTGGCAGCATCCTCAAACACTTCCAATGTTACAGGTGGCAACCTCCCTACATTTGGGGTCATGATCCCCCAAGAAAGTGGGATCAGAGTAGGTGGCTCAATTAATGACAACTAACCCAAAAAGACCTAGGCAATCTTAATAAAAAATCCCATTGAAGAGAGTTGAGGCTGCTCATTCCAAGAAGAGAATCATTCAGGTGAATATACTTCAAAGGAATTCATTGGGAAGGGAATTTCTAGAAGGTGTTTGAGGGGTAAACTGTAGAAAATGATCTAGTACAACTTTTCAGTTGAAAGATCTTGTTCCTGAGTGCAGAGTTAGTGCTGAGTCATTGGACTAGTATTTTGTTGCTTTCTCCACCAGTTCCCAGCCAAGGAGACCAGGAACAGGCTCGGGGGTCCTGAGAAGACGTTGTTTGAGTGCTCTCTAGGAGTTGGTAGGAAGGAACGGCCTCCTAACGCTGTTGTCATCCAGCTTTAAACAGGTTCTATAATCTTTTATTTGCTATGTTAAAAGTTTATATCTGAGAATGAATGAATAATTTATATGCTTTGTAGTGAACTGTTAAAGCTTGTAATCTTTTAGTTATTGGAATGTTGAATCTGTGATTGGATGAAATAATCCTACCTGTGTTTTTCCCCGTCTGGAACGATCCAGACCGTACTCTAGCATAGGTAGTGTGTTTAAAATAGATGAAGATATGATAGAAATCTAGATTGAATAGAGTTATTTTGTATTTCAGAACAATGGAAAATTTTATTTCTGTATATAAATATTTTCAGAAAAGAATATGAATCTGTCAAATTAAATTATTGTTTAAAACCAGATTATTGTATTAAGAATGCTAGCAAATAAGTATTCATAATAATTTACAAACAATAGGTTTAATTCTTTTAACAAGTCGATTACTGTAAATAGGTTATTTTCTTATTCAAAACTATATTTTTGTAAAATAAAACTACTAACCTGTAACATAGGTAAAGGAATTAATTTGGATAAACATTCATTTATTTCTATGAAGAAAGAACCAAATTATTTTACATAGTTTATTTTATTGTTCATACTACTTAACTACATCTACGAATGTTCACATTTCAAGTAGAGTAATTCTAGTATAGTTCTTTTTATAAATAAATTAACTATAGCAATTATAATATTGTAACAAGGAAACAATAACAAAACTTATCTATGTACTTATAAAATAGACTCAATGCAATGGTAAATAATAGTTAATAAATATTATTCATTTAAATAAACTAAACAAGCATTTATTTTAAAAGAAAATACACGGTCGAAAACCCTTATAGTATTAACATTATAAATAATAACATTATAATTTATAGTATTAACATTGTAAATCATAGTAATAACATTGTAATTAATAACCAAAAAAGAAATAATCCAAAGATTAGGATTATTTAGTATTCTGAACTTTCAAACTATAAAATATTATTACAGTCCTGTAAGGACAAAGATAGATAACATTGGAAGCATAATAACTATATACCTATAACAAACAATTAATTTCACATTATTATTCAACTAAAACCTATAGAATAATTAAAGAAATTTTTTATACACAGGTCACTAACAGGATTAACCCTTGCTCGAATATCCGAGCTTATAAACAAATTACTATAATAGAAAGAAATAGCGGAATAGGATTTAGTAACACAATTTAATTCAAGATAAATTTAACAAGTAAAGATTTCTTTACACTGTCGAACAAAGGTAAAAACCCTAGTACACAAAATTACAATAAGAGAAATAAAAATAACCGAGTTAGAGCTCAGGATAGATAACTCTTTATGCTTAAATTTTAAACAGAGAATGGCTTGATAGGCTGTGAGTTCTTTTACATAACTGAACACAAAAGAAAACAAGTAAAACAAAAATTTACAAGTCACGGCATAAGCCGGAGAACCATGCTAACAGCAAGGGTTAGCAAAAACTAAACAAGAAAACCGAGAAATAATAACCCATGAAGGGTCACTTGCAGGCCACAACTTCCAACTGAAAAATTGTTCTGTAAAGAACTGACAAGCGTGTATTGCCATGGGTTGACTAGGGCTTACCGTATCCAGGAATCCGACCCTACTCATTTGTACTAGCTGCAAAGAGAGTTGTAATTCGTTACCTATCAGGATACAAACCCACAACGTTAAAATTTTGCTTCACATTATAACTTAGTTAAGAATAAGTTTCAGAAATGTTAAAAAGAATTTTTCTTACCTGGAAGCAAAGGTAATGTAGCCACCGAGAAACAGGAGTGCCACCACCAGCGAGACAAAGACCCCACCCTTCATCTCTGTTGTGACAGAGATGTTTCAAATGCATGCACAAACTATTGCTATCAGCAGTAAGAAGAAAGTGGGGCAATGACCAAGCAAGAAGCGGACGGTGAAGCTTGAACTGTCACCAAAAATGTGAAGCATGAGAACCACGCTCTCAAAAAAACCCTATGACAAAAACCAAACTGTAATAGAAGCAAGTAACCCCTTTAAATGATCCCAACATGCAGGCCATGGAGGAACAAACCAAAAAATATTCACAGGCCACGCCGTAAGCTTAAAGCCACAGCCCTCAACAAATTATTGCCAGGTGAAACTCACAGTGTAAGCTAGGGTTTGAGCACGAAGAAGACAACTGAACATTGTAAACCAGGATGGGAGCTCGTTAAGTTCACAGTAGGGAAATCATGGCGGCCATGGACACAGTTGCAGAGCGGCCCAAAGGCTCGAAATCGATGGAGGAGAATGACAAAGAATAGGGTTACACCAACCCTTATACTTCCAACACTTGGCCAAGAAGGAAACATGTGGTCTCACAAATTATTCAACCATGTAGTGGGTCGATCATATAGTTTCCTGCATGCCAATGATTGACAATTATTCAAAACATAATTTTATGCACAATCATATAATATTGTAATCATTCAAAGGTTCTATGTGATCATGGAGACCAACCTACGGTTGCATGGCATAAACCATGAACCCTCGAATCATTGCCGAGCTTATAATTTAGTCATCATATAGTTTAGGACTAGGGCAATTTCAAAGTCTTTTATATACACAACCTTACACATAATCCCATCGATGGAGTGGTCTAACACCACATCTCTTTTCTATTTCAATTTATAATATGAACTCTATAATTAAATGTTTATTCATATTAAGCCTTTTGTTGATCATGAAATCAATGCAACCTCATAACCTATATTTTTTCCAAAGTATTTTATGCATGGAAGCTTACGATTTATCCATTTATTCATAGCATCAATATTATAGTAACAAATATTGATAATCCTTGTGCTATCATAACTAACTTTATGAAGAAAATCTTATGATACTTGGGAGATACAATTTAAAAGGCTATTTCATCACCTAGCCAAACCATGATGTTTAGTAAAATATTCCTAATAGACTTGCATAGCTAATCTTGTTGCCAGCAACGTTTAAAGTGTGACATGATAATTTTATAGAATATAGTTTTAAATATGACCATGAACTTTATAAATTTTATTTGTCTATAACTGGAATTACTGGTAAACATGGATGTATTATAAACAAGATAGTTTATGTGTGTATTGGTGAGTATCATAGAAAAATATATAGTTTCAGTGGGTGGCAATTACTAGGATGTTGACTATGAATTCTTTACATAGCTCAAATCAATGAAGTTACTAGATATTGGTTATTTACTCAACCATGATAAGTACTTTTAGCTTCACCATGTTTTTGATTAGTAACATAATCTTTTAGAACTATCTAGTACTTGCATGAGGTAATAAATCAATCTCTCTTAAAGAATTGACGTAAGTTAACTGTTGTGGTCAGAGGCTTAATTCAAGAGAAGTTTTATAAAAATAAAATAAGAAACTGAAGTGGAACAATCCCGCTAGATTCTAAGTCCTTAGGACTTATGTTCACTGTAATATTTAGAACCTTATAGGCAACAATATTCATTACAAAAGATGAATAATAAGCAGTTGGATATACTATTAATATAAGTTGATAACATATATTACCATTAGAACAATCCTTATAGCATTTCAGGTTATGCACTCTAAGTAAAAAGAAAAATATGTTACAACAAAGATTACAAGTTGTAATCTAGGGAAAGTAATTACTATTGTTATTTTACATTCAAGAAATAAACTCTTCTACAAGTATATCGTTGACAAGAATAATTGAAGAAAACAAAACTACTAGTTTTACCTCATAGAAGTGGATTGTTATGTAACAACTTATTTACAAAGATTTTTATTTTGCAAATAGAAATATAGCTGGATGCTTTGTGGAATTAAAGGCGTTCTCGATCATTCATACCTGAGAAACTTGTAAGAACAATAAGCTTTCTGCGTTATCTTAAAAGCTAAGTAAGCCCTGGAATCCAAGGACAGTTCCACCTACTTGTCACAAATTAAAACTCATCAGCAAACCGAAAGAGAAATTATTGCACAAGTTAATCATAACCTTGTATCAAAAAGTAGAATGCTAAGTTACTTAATTAAGATTATGTATTAACTAATCTGATAATTAAATCATTTATAGATAACTGTTAACTGTTAGTAGACTGCATTCTCAGCATTTTATGTATCTTCAAAATTTTAATTTTTTATGAAAATTTGGGGTTTTGACAGGTTATGTTATATTCTGATGTTTATTATGGTTATGTTGCATTCTAACATTCATTATGGATTATGTCACATTCTGTCATTTATTAAGGGTTATCTTACACTGTGACATTCATCCATGGTACATTCCTTAATGGATTTGTCGCATTGCAATATTCATTGACGCTTACGTTTGATTGAAACATTCCACCGTTATACATTCCTTAATGGTTTTCTCACATTGCAACATTCATCGAGAGTTATGTTGGATTTCGACGTTCATAAAGGAATATATTGGATTACAACATTTATAATAACTTATGTTGGATTGTGACATTCCTCAATAGTGCATTCCTTAATTGTTTTGTTGCATCGGGACATTCAACACAACGATCGAAACATTTATTCGTGGATA
>LPNX011127494.1:414053-463453 GCA_001517045.1 Pseudotsuga menziesii | reverse complement strand
AAGGGTTATATCACATTATGACGTTAAGCCATGGTTTGTTATAGTGTTTGGTTGGTATATGTCAACACAACCAAAGATGTGACACATTAATAATGTGATAGTTGGTGTTTAATAAGTGTTATGTTGCATTGTGACATTTATTGATGCTTACGTTAGATTGAAACATTCCACCATTGTACATCCCTTAATGGTTTTGTCCCATTTCGACATTCATCGAGAGTTATTTTGGATTTCGACATTCATAAAGGAATATATTTGATTACGACATTTATTGATACTTATGTTGAATTGCAACATTCCTCAATAGTGCATTCCTTAATGGTTTTGTTGCATCAGGACATTCAACACAATGATCGAAACATTTATTCATGGATATTTAAATTCATCTTTCCTCAATGCTTGTCTCACATTATTCGCCATCATGTTGTGAGAATATTCTTGATATATATATAGTCGTTTGAAAAAATAAATGGTTTAAACCATCCACATTCTACATAGTAATGTAGAATGTTATGTTGCATTGTGATGTTTAGCAAGGTTTACGTTTCACTACGACGTTATCAAGGGTTATATCACATTACGACGTCAAGTCAGCATTTGTAACAGTGTTTTTGGTTGGTATATGTCAACACAACCAAAGATGTGACACATTAATAATATGATAGTGGGTGTTTAATAAGAATTATGTCGCATTGTGACGTTTATCACAGGTTATGTTACATTAGCGACATTCATGAAGGGTTATCTCACATTGCGATAATGCCCAAGATGTGACACATTAATAATGTGATAGTGGGATTTTAATAAGCATTATGTCGCATTGTGACGTTTATCACAGGTTATGTTACATTAGTGGCATTCATCAAGGGTTATGTCACATTGTGATATTTTTCAAGGGTTATGTCACATTGCGATAATTCCCTAGATGAGACACATTAATAATGTGTCTTTGGATGTTTAGAAAATTTCTTGTTTCATTATCAACTATGGCCATGTGGTTCACCAAAGTCAACCATGGTTAAGTATGACCAAAATGATGTATTTTTCTGTCACATTAAGACTTTTACTTTTGAAAAGAAAAAAAAATCATCTGTGTACACAAACAATGTTTTGATATTACAACATTTATCAATACTTATGTTGGATTGCGACATTCCTCAATAGTGCATTCCTTAATGGTTTTGTTGCATTGGGACATTCATCGCAAGAATCAAAACATTTATTCATGGATATGGAAATTCATCATTTCTCAATGCTTGTGTCACATTATTCACCATCATGTTGTAAGAATTCACTTGATATATATAGTTGTTTGACAAAAGAAATGGTTTAAACCATCCACATTCTACATAGTAATGTATAATGTTATGTCGCATTATGATGTTTATCAAGGTTTACGTTTCACTGCGACGTTATCAAGGGTTATATCACATTACGACGTTAAGCCATGGTTTGTTATAGTGTTTGGTTGGTATATGTAACCACAACCAAAGATGTGACACATTAATAATGTGATATTGGACATTTAATAAGCGTTATTTCACATTGTGATGTTTATCACATGTAATGTTACATTAGCGACATTCATGAAGGGTTATGTCACATTGTGATATTTGTCAAGGGCTATGTCACATTGTGATAAATCCCAAGATGTCACACATTAATAATGTGTCTTTGGATGTTTAGAAAATTTCTTTAAGAATTTTCTTTATATATATATAGTTTGACAAAAGAAATGGTTTAAACCATCCACATTCTACATAGTGATGTAAAATGTTATGTCACATGGTGATATTTATCAAGGTTTATGTTTCACTACGACGTTATCAAGGGTTATATCACATTACGACATTAAGCCATGGTTTGTGACATTGTTTGGTTGGTATATGTTAACACAACCAAATATGTGACACATTAATAATGTGATAGTGGGTGTTTAATAAGCGTTATGTTGCATTGTAAAGTTTATCATAGGTTATGTTACATTAGCGACATTCATGAAGGGTTATGTCACATTGTGATATTTGTCAAGGGTTATGTCACATTGTGATAATGCCCAAGATGTGACACATTAATAATGTGATAGTGGGTGTTCAACAAGCGTTATGTTGTATTGTGACGTTTATCACAGGTTATGTTACATTAGCGACCTTCATCAAGGGTTATGTTACATTGTGATATTTGTCAAGGGTTATGTCACATTGCGATAATGCTCCAGATGTGACACATTAATAATGTATCTTTGGATGTTTATAAAATTTATTGTTGCATTATCAACTATGGCCACGTGGTTCACCAAAGTCAACCATGGTTAAGTATGGCCAAAATGATTTATTTTTCTGTCACGTTAAGACTTTTACTTTTGAAAAGTGAAAAAATTCATATGTGTACACAAGCAATGTTTTGATATTATGACATTTAGCAATACTTATGTTGGATTGCGACATTCCTCAATAGTGCATTCCTTAATGGTTTTGTTGCATTGGGACATTCATCGCAACGATCGAAACATTTATTCATGGAAATTGAAATTCATCATTCCTCAATGCTTCTGTCACATTATTCACCATCATGTGGTATATATATATATATATATATATATATAGTCGTTTGACAAAAAAAATCATTTAAACCATTCACATTCTACATAGTAATGTAGAATGTTATGCCACATTGTGATGTTTATCAAGGTTTACGTTTGACTGCGATGTTATCAAGGGTTATATCACATTACGACGTTAATCCATGGTTTGTTACAGGGTTTTGTTGGTATATGTATCCACAACCAAAGATATGACACATTAATAATGTGATATTGGGTATTTAATAAGCGTTATGTCGCATTGTGATGTTTATTACAGATTATGTTACATTAGCGACATTCATGAAGAGTTATGTCACATTGTGATACTTGTCAAGGGCTATGTCACATTGTGATAATGCCCAAGATGTCACACATTAATAATGTGTCTTTGGATGTTTGAAAATTTTCTTTAAGAATTTTCTTTATATATATATATATATATATATATATATGGTTTAAACCAACAATATATGTGACTTCAAACAACTATGTGTGTGTGTGTGTGTGTATTTAATGAGAAAAATATTTTTTTTTAATTAAAATATGATTTTTATCATTAAACATATTATATCTTATTAAATTAGTATACTAAATTCTAAAAGATAATGTTTTAGACTTTAAATTTTCATAATATTAATTAATAATTTTGATTTAGAGTTTATTTTTTCATTTCGAAATATAAATACATTATTTTCTTATTTTATATCTTAAAATTTTTGTGAGTATGATAAAAAAAAAATCTCTATGTACAACCATAGTCTTTATGAAGTCAAATATTAACCATGAATAAAGAAAATTAATCAAATGCCTATGTTTGCACTTATCATAATCTAGAAATTTTTTCCTCTAATATTTAATATTCATATCACGTAGACATTATGATATAACCAATTTTTTCCCTATAATGTTCATGTCGATAACCCTAGGTGTTAAATGATATATAATATTATTGTCAATTATTAATAATATTTCATTATTACTTTGAATATGGTAATTTAATTAAAGAACATATCCCTAATGTAATTATTCATAATGTAATTAATTAATTAAAATGTAACATCATAATTAAAATATATTATTAATAATTAATTTTTACATTGTTAATTAATCATATCAAATCACTTCATTAAGATTGTTTTATTAAGAGATATTTTGTTTAATTAAGTATAATCTTATTACAATTATTTAAATAATATTATTGCTACTAATACTTTGAATATATATCCACATGCCCACAACATAAATTAGGTACATACTTTTTATATTAATGTTTTTCCTATAGTATGTGCTTAAATTTAAACTTATTGTTATATTCAGACACATTAATTAATTTAATGTAATTATTACTAATTTTAAAAAAAAGCATATAATAAATAATTATAACAATAATATTTAATACAATAATACTAAGGACAACCATTTTCTTGATTCATAACGTGATTGATTTTAAAAAAACATACAATAAATAATTATGGAAGAAACTGATCTTTTATTGTTAAGACTTAATACAATATATTCACAACATTATACTTCAAGAAAGATTTCCCAATCCCAATGAATGAGATCGTTCACTCTAAAATTTATAGAATACTTCAACTCATAATCATAAATGACACCTCTGCGTTCAAGGATTAGTAGAACTTCCAAGTTCTCCAACGAAAGATATAAATAAAGATATAAAGTTCAGTTTGCTATTTTTTTTTAGAGAAGATTCCAATCTTTAAATTCCCAATGTCGAGTTCTCCCTATCATATTAGTTTATTCATACTGATAAACAACAATTACAAGGGATCGATACTTCTTCATCATCTTATTCTTAGTAATAAACAACAATAACAAGGGATCGATACTTCTATAAATAAGACACTCAATCAAATTGTTGTCTGGAGAATATACCCAATCAGTTTCAAACGGCCTAAGACACTCAATCAAATTGTTGTCTGGAGAATATACCCAATCAGTTTCAAACGGCCTGTCTGGAAAATACACCCAATCAGTTTGATATCACACTTGTGATTTGTAACTATTAAAAATAGAAATAGCAGTGGTAGTATTTCCTCGGTCTTGGTTTTCAAAAAACATATTTGTTCATGTAGTGCATACAACAAGGGATTCATTCATCTCTTCCATGGTCCCTTTTATTAACAATAGAATTTCTCTAATCCTAATGACGAAAGAGGAAAGAAGCAAGAAATGGACTAATGTTGTAGATCCTAGCAACTTTTCTTAGCGTTTAGACATAAGAAATGAATGAAGCTCTTGTTGTGCTTCTTCTTACTGATTTTAAATATACTCTTCAATGTTGACAATTCCCTTTCAGGTTGATACGAGGAATTATCTTGCTTCTAGAATTTGCATCTTTCCACTGAGGTGCTGTAACTATTTTCATGGAAATATCACCGATAAGTATGTGCTCTCCTCTGAACTCAATTTTTATTCACCTTTTTCTATCGAGTGTTTGAAGGATGGATCCAATTTTGGTACTGAACAATGTCAATGTACCTTGTATGGTACTAAAAAAACATCAATGAGTAAGTTTTTCTAGAATGAAAATAGATGAAAATATCCTCTATTGTGCTACAAAAGAACATTTACAATTAGGGATGCATCATTCCTTATAATGGTGTAGTATGGAACAAACTCGTAAATGAATCTTGGTATTCGACACCCTCCCCTTGATGACTACAATGTAGTCATAATATTTTCGTATTGGTTACTGACGAGAGACTGAAATCTCCAAGGTAGTCTTGCAAACATCAAGGATACTAAAAATTGAAGATGAAGTTCAACCATGCTGACATTAATCATTTCAGCAAGATCGTCCAAGCTTGCAAACAACCACTCTCTTAGGAATATATCAAACATAGCAGTGGAAAAAAGTGGCATGAGATAGTGTGATGAGGCAGGAACATTAGAGACCACCTTCGCTGAATGAACATCTTGATTCCTTGCAATGATCATTCAAAGTGGGACATGAATCTTCAACCACGATTTAGACTTTGCAATCAATGATGTTCTACAACGAGAACCAGTATGAGGGGGATAACATATCATACAATAAAAAGGGGAAAAACCAAGGGTTGGTGAGACTATGTGCATGACCACCAAGAAGTGAGACATGAGATGATGATTAGGAATGTGAGAAAGGAAATGAACAATGAGATGATTGTTTGCATGTTAATGAATAGACATGAAATGATGAGTTAAGGATCTAGTGGCCAAGCTAGGGTTTTCATGATGACAACTTGGATACATGAGTGTATGACATAGTCAAGAATTATACATTCAAGTGGGGATATATGATGGACGATGGACAAATGGATGGGGTGACTCAACTATGAATGTGTGGTGAAACTAAAAGGGAATAATTTTTAAGATTGACACACCAAATGATTCAGGGTGGTTGCAGTTGATTCACACAAATGATCATCTCTTGATTGCTTGAATCAATCATGCTGTCATAGGGTGACATAAATATCATCTCACATGGATGGGCCAGATCCATGATTAGAAAATCGGCATGCTTCAATCATAACCACTCACAAGGAAAACTCTATCCTTATTCATGTGATGCACTATAACTCGTCAACACTTTGTGCTTATTTTGAAATGGTGGCATGGTCAAATCTTGGTCATCGTCGAGAAAACCCGCCTTTTATCCCTGACTTGTGCCTTCACACTATCAACAATCCCAATTTTCTTTGAGAAGGAAGAATCATTTAATTTTGTCCTTTGATGATAAAGTCCCCTTTCTAATCTTTCCTTATGTTAATATGCCAGCAACGGTCATGGTATCCTTTGAAAATATGTGAGATTTGATCCAATCTGTTGGAAGGATGGATACTTTTTAACTCCATTGCACATTTCTTATGCCACCACTGGCTTAGATTCATCTTAAGGATATGCTCACTTTAATTTGATCCATTGGTGGAGATGGACCCCTTTAATTTTTGTTACATGTTCTTATGCCATCGATGATTGAGATTTTTCTTGACAAACTACGCAATATTTTATGGCCAATCACTAATGTAACAAACCCAATTTCCTTATTACTACTTAGGGAAATGGGGGTAGAATTATTTTTATTTTACTTCACTTTAACCAACTCAAAATCGTTATTTTTATTTGAATGTCTAATATCATAAACATGATACATTTCTCCAATTACACCTTCACTTAAAGGAATATGTCTAATTTAATTTAGTTAATCTTTATTAGTTTAACCAAATTAATGGAGCAGTGCTTTAAAGAACTTATATCATAGAAGTAAGAACTAATGATACATATCTTCCTTATTCTTAAAGTTATTCATGTCAACCACAAAGTATGATACTTTATAATAATTTTATAAGAGCTAACAAGAGCACCAAGTATACTTATACATTAAGTAAATAACACCTTTGAAAGAGATCATATATATAAAATTATTACATATATATTACGATTATAAAACCAACATAGATCCATCTTAAACCTCGATCTAAAAAGCACCGAGAGGGATCCAACTTTTTTAAGTGTAAGTTATTTTTATCTTAAATTTTTAAATGGTCATAAAAAATTACACCTCGAACATTTTGATCCCTTTAGTGTTTGGTAAATCCGGGTTTAACATGGATCTTTTTATTACTTTTCATTTAGTTTTATTATTAGGTTTTTATTATTTGATAAATTAGGCCACATGTTTTCTCTATATTCTTTTTTGTTTTAGTAGAGGTGTTGGTGTAGTGTTATGTTAAACACACATTGATCTCATCAATGTTATTTGGATGAAACTCCTTTATTATAATCAATAAACCATAATTAAATATATCAAAATTCTACTGTAAAGCCACACCAAAACATATCTAAATTTTATTGTAAAAAGATGTTTTATTTTACTATGGTGAATTATAAAGAAAGTTAGTTAATTTAAACCAGCTTAGATCCAAATCCTAGGCTCTATCAAGCACCTAGAGGGATCAAAATCTCTAGGTGCAAACCTCTCTAGGTATTGATACACCATTAGAACCAATCAATGTAGCTACTAATTATGCATTAATATTAATACACCATACACTGAAACCTATGCAAAGAAAAAACTCATTCTGCAAGTTAATGAGATGTTAATGAAATTATGTTACTGAAAGTCAATATATTTTTAAAGATGGCACTTTTCAATTTGACTATATTTACAATTATAATTAAAAAATATATATTTTAAATGTATTTGGAAAAATTGTGATTTAAAAACTTTTTATTATTTAAATTATTAAAACATTATAACTATTAAAACATTATATTTATTAAGACATTAAATTTCTTAAAACAATATAATATTATACTATTCCATCAATAAAATATATTTTCAATTATATTTTAAAAACCTTATTTTTAAAAACATTTTTTACTATTAAAACATTATAATATTATACTATTTCATAAAATAACTATATTTTCAATTATATTTGAAAAACCATTTTTAAAATATAATTGAAAAAAAACTTATTGATATACATTTATTTAAATATTTTTTATTATTATAAATAATTAACTATTAAAAAACCATATTTCAATAGTTATATTTCATAGTCCCATAATTTAAAAACCCTTATTTAACACCTTGCAATACTATCCTAAATGAAAACATTAAATTTTTTCAAACCTAAAGATTAGGTACATTTTAATATTATCCTAGACACAACTTCAAGTGAGATGTAGAATCATGTTAATATGGTTCTTACGTATTGAATAAATTAAAGTATATTAGTATTTAAAACATCTACCTCATACACGGTTTTAAAACCATGTGTAAGGCCTTCCTAAACCATATACAATAAAACCATGGGTTGTTTAGGATGCCTTGCACATGCTTTTAAAACCATTTGCAAGGCCCTCCTAAACCATGTACAATAAAACCATAGGTTGTTTAGGATGCCTTGCACATGGTTTTAAACCCATTTGCAAGGCCCTACTAAACCATGGGATGTTTAGGAGGTCTTGCACATGGTTTCAACATGCCTTGCATATGGTTTCAACATTTTTTTGCCGATAATTAATTAATTTATTTATTATTATTTTGTTAGGTATGAACATTACACCATATCCCCATATTGGGTTGTTTGTGTCGTGGACATTGTTTTTGGGGGATAATTAAAAATTTAATTTTTTATTATTAATTTTAATTTTGTGTAGGCCGACATGTTCAGTATAAAATTTATTATTATTTTATTAGAGCGTCACATACAAACGTGACAAGATCGAGAGCACCTCTCTCGTTGCAATTATTTTAAAAGTAATTAAAAATGAAATAAAATAAAAACACTAGAATCTTTTAAAAAATAGTTTAGCATTTCCTGTCATCATTAAGGGTTAATATATATTAGGGAGAATAAAAAGCCAAATGAACCTGAAAAAGAACATTAAAAAAATACAAATAATCATTTTCTAAAGAGAAAATATAGTAAATTAGCTTAAATCCATTTTAAACCTCAATTGATCAAGCACACAAAAGGATCTAATTTATGGATTTATGCTAGTCTATTTTATTTTATTTTATTTAAGTCCATATGTAATTTATATTTCTCATTTTTTATTTTTTATTTATGTCTATTAGCATAATGTTTTTTTATGTCGGCTAGCATAAAGTGACTAACGTGACAGGATCTCCCCCATACTGGGCTGTGAACACCTAGTTTCTCTCGGTGCAATAAGAGAGAGATAAAACACTTAAGGTGAAAACATAAAATAGACTCCAATGTGCGTGATTCACCCCATCGTTGAGGCTACCTCGACAAAAATTGTCATTCTTTTTATTATTAATCAAAGTCTTTCTTTAAAGAACATTTCTAATTACCATACAACCTTTTCATAAAGCCTTCCCTTTAATCATAAACAATTAATTCAAAAGGTATTCATCTTAATTATTCAAAAATAGATTTGTAAAGGATGATAATTAACTTAGTTTTTAGTCATCCTCATAGGTCTCTTTATAAATGATAAGATAAAGGTACTATAAGATAAGCCCTTCTTATAAATACTATGACTAGAACTGAAAAATGCACCATCTTTCATATACAATCTTTATGTATAGAAAGGGTGTGCAAAATATAGGCATTAAATAATACTGATCTAAAATGCATATCAAATCATAAAATTCAAAACTTATAAACTTCAAACATTATAATTTCAACTCTACCAATCCAAGAAATAAAGTTACTCTTTAATCTTTGGAGCTCATAACTCTTTAAAAGTCTAATATTATAGTTATCTATTAAACAAAATAATTGTTTTCTCTATCATAACAATCATCCCATGCAACACTCAAGCATGTCAAGCAATTGAACCCATTAGTTATAAAGGTATTTTTTTTTCCAAGTGAAATCATCTCCTTATTAATATTTAAAAAACATTATATCCAAATCCACAACAATCTCCTCGACATTGACTATGTATATAATCTTCTTGATTGAAAGATTATTTTCATGTGAATTAACTTTAATATCTATATTCATGTACTATTTATAAAAAACTTTAACCAAATAAGATCTTTGAACAAAATAAGGGTTAAGATATATTAGTGTTGTACTTATGATTTGACCTAAGGAAGAAAGTGTATAAAAAACTTTAACAAAAGAGGATCTATAGTTTGACCAAAACAAGGGTTAAGATATATTAGTGTTGTACTTTGACATAAGGAAACAAGGGTTAAGATATATTAGTGTTGTACTTTGACATAAGGAAGAAAGTTTTTAACCAAAACAAAGGTTAAGATATATTAGTGTTGTACTTTGACTTCTGGTTAGAAAACAAATAATACCTCTCTATGCAGTGTTGTCGTATGGGGAGCCTTTCCATGATGATGATGAAGAACAATATGAAAAGAGGAGCCTCTCCTGAAAATAGGGTTGTGCAGTTATAATTAATGGTAGCTGTATGTATAACTAGTTGTTGTTGATGTATGGATTTGATGTATGGATAATAACCTGATGTATAGATTTATGTATGGATAAAGAATATTTTTTTATTAAAATATAGATAATTAATAATTATAATTATATATATACTTAGTATGAAATTAGTCGTTGATGTATGGATAATATATAACTAATGATTACAACTAGTACATCTATATAGTTTTTGGTTGGAACATCTCTTGCACTGGTATTTGTATTGATAGTTAGTAGTTGATGAATGGATAATGGACAAAAAATTTATTAAAAATGTAGAGAATTAATAATTACAATTATACATAAAGAACAAATTTAAGATGAACTTAGTATGAAATTAGTAGTTCATACATAAATAATACACAACTAATGATTACAACTAAATAGAAAGAAACAAATTTAATATGAACTAGCACAGCCACTTAGTTTGTGGTTGCATCAGGTAGATAGGAATCAAATGGTTGAGAGATAGTTATGAAATGGAAAATATTTTTTATTCCTCATATTCTACTAGTTAAATGAGTTAAATGTGAGTTACCCATGCATAGCTACATGTTATCACTCACATTCTTCAAATATTTTTTATATTCTTTTTTCTTTTTATGTCACATTATTCTAGTTATCTGTCATGAAGTGTTGGTTATCCATTCATCAATTATGTATGCCAGTTATCCATTTATCAGCTATGAGTTATCGATACATTGCTACCAGCTATCCATAGTTATCCATTTATCAACTATGAGTTATCGATACATTGCTACCAGCGATCCATTCATCAGCTAGTTCCCAATTAATTGTTTCTTTAGAATTTTAAATGATATAAACGAAAATCCACCACAAATCCTAAATAAAATTAGTAATTAATACATGCATAATAAACGACCTTCTATTAAACCTAAATAACCCATCATTACAACGATTGAATACCAAATTATAAACTTCATATGAAATTAAGTTTTAAATATTGCAATTTAAAGTGAGATTCAGTCTGAAATTAGATCTATGTCGTGGGCAACCATGACCCCGACTCTCCGGATGAACGACGAATCTCTCTGGTACAACGACCACTTGATCTTCTCGTGAATGTGCTACATCCACCCCTTGCTGTCGGTGTGTAGGCATGTGACCTTTGCTATATAGACTTAAATTATAACTTATATTTCGCACTTTGAGATTGAATTTTGTGTGATGGATAATGATCTCTAAATTTTATCATAATTTAGTTTTTTCAAATATATATATTTTTATTTTAAAAGTTTAAAATAATATAACTTTTATTAGCATTATAATTTTAATTATGTAAATCGTTGAATTTTTTATTATATTATAATTTTTTTATAATGATATGTGTTTATATTTTAGAATTTAGGATGGATTAGTAATCATGTTTTTTGTGTATTATAAGAGGATGAGACAAGTGTATTCTTGTAATAAAAAAAAATGTAAAAATAATTGGGAGGTGATGCATAGATAACTAGAAGTTGATGCATTAAGAATTAATACCTATAATTAGTACGACATGCATGGATAACAATAACATGTTGTTGATGCATTGCCAATATGTTATTACAATTAAGCATGGAAAACAAGCATGGAGAACAAGTAATAGATAACTTGTTAGTAGCACTGAGCTTGTGGCTTATCGGTGTTCACCATCCTCAAATTCAGTGGTTGTGCTAGTATTAAAGGAGGATGAGACAAGTGTATTGTCCAACAAAAAAAAATGTAAGTAAGTTGCACTATATTAATTTAAAATAGAAAGATTGTTATAGATTTTAGTAGGTGGTTGGGAACTCAAACCAACCTCACAATGTTCAGGCTCAAAATGAATGTTCCAAATAGTATGAATATTACAGACCCAAAAAAATGGCATTGAAAGTTGTAAGCTAAACATATGGTTGTCCGAAAATCTAAGTGTTAAAACCCAACTATATAGTTTCAAAAAATCCAGAGATGGTGTAATACTATCTGATACCTAGCATGACCAAGACTTCCAAACAATATCAAAATAAAGACAATAGAAAAGACAAGACGATAACTAGAACCTAGTGGTATTCAAGAGGTTGATGGGTATCCACCTAGCGAATCAAATTGAAATATGGAGATGTGTCCTTTGCATTTCCATGAAGAGAAAAACCCACAACCGAAGGAGCATCCATTGCAGAGGCAATTAATAGAATAGCACCCCCAAGCAACACTACATCATCTGGGGACATAAAACTCGCATGGTCCTTGAGCTCAGGGCAGTCATGAAGAGACATTATCATAATCATTCTTCTATTATATTGTCCCATCATGTCTGTGAGATTTTCCACCTCTTTCCTGTCATCAAATAGGAGGTCCCATTGTGCATCCACAGTGTGACCATTGGATTGCATTCTCACTAGATTCTCCATCGCCACTGTATTCTTGTTCTGTTTTCCAAGATTTTCCTTCACCTCCATGCCATAGATGGGAGATGGAATATAAATTGGAGGAGTAGAATCCACATGAAATCCATGGGGGTTTCCATAATCATCAGACCATTCAATATGGCATCCTTGGCCACTATTCACTGAATTATCCTCGTTCCTGGCCATATGCCCTATCGATATAATGGAGGAAGACATTGAGGAGATTCTTATGATGACCTTGAGGTGGGAATAAGTGTTGAAGATGTGCATCGAAGGATCCATTAGTGATTGGTCTTGGAGAGGGAATAAATTTTCATGTGGGAGTAGAATGGCATAAGAACCATCGTATCAAACCTCCAAGCTAAACCATAACCTACTCTATATCGATGTTCCTATTCATCATGCAGAGTAAATACTGATATTATTTATCAAATTCACAACCATCCACATGTGATGAAACAAGGAGATATCTTCCCAAGTTCCCTGTAGGATATCCACCATTATTTTATGTCAATAACACCCTATCTTGGGTAGATTTTTCATCTTGGGACATGTTCCTACATTCCTCCTAGATGGGACGATTGTTACATGAATCCGGGGAACAACATATTTCCTTACTACCACAGTTAACACCCAACTTTGTTAATTTATCTACCACTTTGTTGGCTTCTCTTTCAAATGAGAGGGTATGATAGCCAACTAGTTGGAGAGAATATCCTTTGTAGATTCTAGATGTCCCAAAAGACACCAACTAGGGGAGATTTTCTCATCTTTAGAACCCTTTAGTAATTTGGAGAGGAGAAAAATGATCACCTGTGAGTCTCCTTTAGTTAATATGCAATGCAAGTTGAGGTGGATTGCTTGTTGCAGTCCCCAAATCAACGCCCAAATTTCTGCCACTTTATTACTATCAGTACCAATGTTACCTTCTGGAGTTTAGATGATAATTCCATGCTCATTTATGAAGACAACTCTAAACCTAGCATGCCCAAGATTACCCTTGGAAGCTTGGACATCAAAGTTTATTTTCACAAATGTAGAAGGAGGTTGAGACCAGATAATAGAGCTATAGGAACACATGGAACGAAGAGAGGGAGCCAAAGAAGTGGATGTAACACCCCGGTTTTGACCTCATTGCATTAAATGTACATGATGTATATATTGTAATGATCATGGTGCAGAGCTAAAGGCCAAGGCCCCACCATTGATCGGTTATGCTATGTTTTGGATTTAAATTTGTCACCGATGGTATATCGGGGCATGCGGCACATATTAAGTTTCAGCATCATGTAAATATGCATAATTAATTAATTAAATGAATCCGACCAACTACGATCGCGGCAACTAAAATGAGAAAAGGGCATGATTTTCACAAGGATAAGGGTGGGGAAATTGTTAAACCTTGGCCAATGAGAAAAAAAACCATGTGTCATCTTCCCTTGTTTTATTCCAACCACTTTCATTAAGAATGGCTGCTGGTGGTTGAGGCAGTTATGGTCTTTGGGAGTGGGGTGGCAGGACTATCAGTCCTCACCCACACGCACACTCCACCACAGTTGACTTCACTATGGCAAGGAAAAAACCACTGGGATCACTGACGTAGGCAATACCACTCTCTCCACAACGTTGTTGTTGCTCACGCACTTCCAATTTTCGCGTCCTCCTATAGGTTGTTTTTCCTCTGCGGAATTGTGGATGGTGCGGCTGTATCCTCTCCTCGCCGGCTAATTTTGGGGTCTACGATCTTCCTTACCTTTGATTGTTGCGGTCTTCCTTGTGATTGAGCCTGGTGCAAGTCTCATCCACGTACAGGCTGAGAGTATGTGTTTTACTTCCCCAGTGCAGCCAGTGTAAGTCTTTTCCACTTGTTTAATTGTCCAGGGTGGACTGGTGCTTTCCTGAGGTTGTGATTTTCGTTTGCTGTTGCGTTTGGGACGGTTGTTTCCCTACGTCATGAGCCTTGTTGTTTTTGCGTTTGGGGGCTGCTGTAGATTGTTGGAGTCATTTTGGCCACGAGAGGGCCAAGAATGAATCAAAAATTGTTTCCCCCTGTTCAGCTGTAATTCTGAGTGGTTGCATGCGCGCAATGGTTGGTCTTCGAACTGTGTAAGGAGTAGGGATGGGGACTTAGTTTTGCTTGACAAACCTGGTGGCTGGAAACCACACAAACAGAGCTAGAGGGCTGGCCTTCTTCTCCACCACCCCTGAATAGCACTGGAAGGGAATGCAGGGCCTGAGGGACTGTGTAGTAGAGAAGGGACTGATTCCTTGTGTTGGGTGTGTGTGGGTGTCTTAGAGGTCAGGCTAGTTCTGGTGTAGGTGTTCTTGGCTCTATAATGAGCTCACTAGCTTAGCATTTAGCTTTTCCCAACTCCTTGAAGGCCTGATAAACCCAACTGTGTTGGCTTGGCTATGCTTTGTGTATCCTTGGCTATGTGTAAGCCTGCTTGTTCCCTTATTCCTTGGAAAATCATGCCCAGCTCGGGGGTGGCAGTGCTGCTGAGAGATTAAGGAGCACGCTGGCCTATGGTTGGGTGGAGCATTGCAGCGACGTAGCTAGTTGCGGAATGACTTCTTCATAAGATAAGTGATCTTGTCCACTCTTACTTCTCCAACTATATTTTCGATTAATGATTATGTTGAAGATGTTAAATGAATGCTTGTGTGAATGCATGTTGATTTCGCTGTGCAAGATAAATAATTGTAGCTGTGTATGTTGAATAATTGCACCTGTGCATGATAAATATTCATGTGTGCATACTCTAGTTTCAAATTCTTTGCTTAAGCATTCTGTTTCAGCATTTTATTTATGAATTCGCATGTTCATGGGGCTCTTAGCCCAGATGGTTAACGCCATGGGTCGTGTCCTCTTTGCCGGTCGGAGAGTTTGGGAAACAACAGTTAGTGGTATCAGAGCTCATGTTACAAGCATGGGCCTGAATGAGCCTTGAATGAAGTTACAGTGACAGAAGGAGAACTTCTTTCTGCCTAGCCGAGATCATAATTTGAATGGCTGTGATATTTAAAAATTGGTCTAAGTGTTGAACAGTCGAATCATCGGAACGGATTAGAGGAACTGACTTCCAATGGAAGGGAAGAGTTAACGGTTTCCAGCCCGCCGTTGCGGCTGTCGAAGGACTAACTCGTCGATGCGGAAGTGCTTAGTGGATCAAGCGTCCGCCATTGTGGAAGTCCAAATCGCTAAGTCTTCCGACAAGAAGAAAGACAGTCGATGCCGCAAGAGAAGTTTTAAAATTTCTCTGAGTAAAGGGAGGCCGTCCGAAGGAGTTCGTCTTTGGTGTGCCGTCGTTGTGGAAGCCAAAGTCATTAGCTGGCTGAGGAGAAAGACAGCCGACGCCGCAAGAAAAGTTTAAAATTATTCTAAGTAAAGAGCGTCGATCGGAAGGAATAGTTGTTAGCGTGCCACCGTTGCGAAATCCAAAGGCACTAGGCTTCCGAAGTGGAAAGACCACCGACGCCGAAACTTTAAAATTTTTCTAAGGAAGATTAAGTGGCTATCGGAAGAAAATAGCTGATTGTGCGTCCGCCGTTGCAGAAGTCTAGAGCACTAGACTTCCGATGTGAAAAGGCTGCCGACGCCGTGAAAGTAAGTTAGAAGATTCTTCTAAGTAAGGAAAAACAGCGGCCAATTGGAAGAATATAGGATTACGTGCGCCGCCGTTTCGGGAGACAAAACCACTAGTCTTCCGATGCAAAAAGTCTTTCGATGCATAAAAAGTCTGTCGTGCCAAACAGGTTGTGCCGCCGATCAGAAGGGGAAAGAAGATCATGTTCCGTTGTTGCGGCTACCGAAAGGACTAACCTTCCGAAGGGTTAGAAGACCCAATTGCCGACGTTAGTGCTTAGCAGGCCCAACAACCGATGTACATCGAAAAAATTTAGTTGTTTCAACCGCCGATACAGTGGAGAAGTTAGTCATTTTGACTTTCGAAATGTCAGGTCAATAGTTGAAATGAGATCTGATTCTACAAAGAGGAAATTTTTGAGTTTTCCGTGGGATTTCTTAACAGATTGTGACTGTTTTTCAGTGGTTTCTCAATGGATTTGTAGGGGCTAAACAGGATAAAGTGGCAGCGATCTTATGCGCTAGATTGCGCGAAAACCAAGGATTTACCAAAAAAAAAAAAAAATGAGGGCGCTGCCCTCGACCCGCCCTGCAGTGGCAAAGCCACAAGGGGGAAAGCCCTCTTGACCCCTGTCGTCCCCTTGAGACGACCGTTCTTTGAGGAAGGAAATTCTATGTTTGGGAAAAACTTGCTATTTTATGATTTTTCCAGGAGAAGGTAAGTAGTGTTGATTTATATCGATGTTATGCATCTAACAATTGTGTTACTAACACGTTTGCAGAGTCATAGTCACCTTCCAGGGAAGTATTCCAGGTGGTGAAGTTTGATAAACCAGAGGTGGTTACGTTATGAGAACCCATGATGGATATGATGCTCAAGATTCTCATGAGCAAGCAGAATATGCCATGGAAGAAAATGTCCGTAATAGAAACAATGACATAGAGTCTAATGGAAGGAGATTCCAAGAGACACCGTCAGACCTTGCAGCTACCATGAGAAGCTTGATCAAAGCCCAGAAAGAGCAGCATCAGTTGAATGCTGCTATGTTGCAGAGTTTGACAGATTTGCATGGAAAGATAGACTCTGGACGAGGTACAGCAAGACCAGAAGGCAATAAGAGCAGTACTAGGAGAAGGAGAAGGACTTCTAGTGGGACATCTGATTCGGAAGAATCCAGCAGGGATTCAAGCTCTTCTTCTCGTAAAAGAAAGAGAAAGAGACACCATAGGGATCGCTCTTGAGACAAATTTAAGAAGGCTAAACCTCCTACATTTGATGGTGAGATAAAGACTGGACAAAAGGCTGAAGCTTGGCTTCTTGGAATAAAGAAGTACTTTCAAGTGCATGACTATTCAGGAAACATGAAGGGAAGAGTTTCCATATTCAATCTGAATGGAAGAGCATCCATTTGGTGGGAACACTTCAAGTAAGTAAAGAGGATTAGTGAAAGGAGACTTAAGTGGAAGCAGTTCAAGAAGTATTTCAAGCAGAAATATCTCTCTGACAGGTATTATGATGACAAGATTAAGGAGTTCCATGAGCTAAGATTGGGATAGCAGACCATGGAAGAATATGCAAATAAGTTTTTGGAGCTGTTGAGGTATGTCCGGTACATCATAGATGAAAAGGTGAAGGTCCAGCATTTTTTGAGTGGATTACCTCAGTCTTACAAAGATAGAATCGAGTTTTATGAACCTAGAACTCTTGAAGAAGCAATAAGGAAATCTAAGTATTGCTATGAGCAAAGCAAAGGTAAACCCGATTATCATAAGGCATGGAAGGACAAGAAAAATGAGAAGTTTGACCAAAGGAAGAAAGGTTTCAAACCTTCTAGCTTTAGGAATCAGCAGAAGCAGCCATCCCAAGCTGCAAGTAAACCAATTGGAGTGACCGGAGAAAATCCTAAAGATCCACAACAGAATAGAGGGCCACTTCAATGTTGGAAATGTGGAGGACCCCACATGCGCAGGAATTGTCCACTTGAGAATGAGAGTGCAAGGCCAGCTTATAACATTCAAGAAGCAGAAACAGTGGGCCAAGTAGCAAGGGCAGTCCCTAGGATTTATGCAGCATTGGAGGATCATCAAGCAGATCACCAGTCAACTGTAGTTGAAGTAGCAAGTAAGATTGTTGAACAATCTGTTTCTATTTTGATTGACCCTGGTTCTACGCATAGTTACATTACTCCTAGAGTAGTGAATATTTGTGCCTTTAAGAAAGTAAGGCACAGGAATTCTTGGTTAGTCCAGCTAGCCACTGGAACTAAGAGAAAGGTCAGTGAAGTGGTAGAGAAATTTCCATTGGTCATGAATGGATTGGTCACTTGTGTAGATCTGAATGTTCTACCGCTTGGTTCCTATGATGTTCTCATTGGAATGGATTGGTTAGAAGCTCACAGGATAAAGCTTGATTGCTACAATAGGACTTTTGAATGCATGAATGAAGAAGGGAACCTAGTAGTTTTGAAAGGTATTCCAAAGGTAATTTCAGTGAGGCAGGTTTCAGCAATGCAGTTAAAGAAGTTCTGTAGGAAGGGTTGCCAGTTGTATGCAGCTCAGATTTTGGAGGAAACGAGAGATGAACTCCTAGGTTGGAGGACTATCAGGTGTTACGGGAATTCAAGGATGTGTTTCCTGATGAGATTCCAGGGCTTCCTCCAAAGCAGGACATTGATTTCACTATTGAACTTGTGCCAGGATCAGCAACAGTGTCTAAAGCACCCTACAGGATGAGTACACCAGAGATGCTAGAGTTGAAGATGCAACTGCAAGAGTTGTTGGACAAGAAGTATATCTGACCAAGTGTGTCTCCTTGGGGAGCACCAATCATGTTTGTAAAGAAGAAAGATGGTACACTCCGGTTATGTATTGATTACAGACAATTGAACAAGGTTACTGTGAAGAATAAATATCATTTTCCTAGGATTGATGACCTCTTTGATCAAATGAAAGGAGCAAAGGTATTTTCCAAGATTGACTTAAGGTCTGGTTATCATCAGGTGAGAATCAAGGATGAAGACATTCATAAGACAGCCTTCAGGACAAGGTATGGGCATTATGAGTTTATAGTGGTACCATTTGGTCTCACGAATGCACCAGCTACATTTATGTGCCTTATGAATAGTGTCTTCAGTAGGTATTTGGACAAGTTTGTTCTTGTTTTCCTTGATGACATTCTTGTTTATTGTAAGAATGAGGAAGAGCATGAAGAGCATTTGAGATTGACATTGAATTTGCTCAGGGAGCATCAGTTGTATGCAAAACTGAGCAAGTGTGACTTCTATAGAGATAGAACTCGATATTTGGGTCACATTATCTCAGAGGAGGGTATATATGTGGACCCTGAAAAGATAGAAGCCATTATGAATTGGCCTACTCCAAGAAATGTGACAGATGTAAGATATTTCATGGGACTTGCAGGATACTATAGGAGATTCATTGATGGATTCTCTAGAGTTGCACATGCCATCACTTCTTTGCAAAAGAAGGGGATGAAGTTTGAATGGACATTGAGGTGTGAAGAAAGTTTCCAGAGGTTGAAGAACCTTCTCACCAGTGCAACAGTATTGAAAGTTGCAGATCCAGAGAAATAATTTGTGGTGTGTACCGATGCATGCGGAAAAGGGCTTGGAGGAGTTCTTATGCAAGGCAACCACGTGATATGTTATGAGTCAAGAAAGCTGAAGGAACACAAGAAGAACTATGCCACTCATGATCTAGAGCTTGCAGCCATAGTACATGCTCTCAAGATGTGGAGGCATTACTTGATGGGTAGGATATTTGAGCTCAGAACAGACCATTGTGGGATAAAGTATTTGTTTGATCAGCCTACTTTGAATGCTAGGCAAGCAAGATGGCTGGAATTTTTATGTGAGTTTGATTTTGAAATCAAGCACATAAAGGGAAAAGAAAATAAGGTAGCTGATGCACTCAGCAGGAAGGTGCAGGAAATGCATGTGGCATCTCTTAGTATTTGCCAATCATATTTGAGGCAGCAGATTGTTAGTCATGCTGCTGAAGATGAATTGTATGAGCAGGTAAAAGGCAAATTGCAATAGCAAAGTCTTGAGAAGAGGTATGAGGGATATAAATTGGAAGGAGATGGACTTCTCACTTTTAAAGGTAGAATTTATATTCCGGATGTAGCAGGTTTGAGGAGAGTTGTCATGGATGAAATCCATCAAGCTCCATATTCTGGTCACCCAGGATATCAGAAGACAATTGCTACAGCTAGAAAGCAGTACTTTTGGCCAGGAATGAAAAGGGATATGGCTGAGTACATTTCAAGGTGTATGAAATGTAAACAGGTAAAGGTTGAGCATCAACATCTAGCAGGTTTGTTGCAGCCTTTGCCAGTTCCAGAATGGAAATGGGAAGTTATTTCCATGGATTTTATTACAGGATTGCCGATGACTTGGAGACAACATGATTCCATCATGGTTGTGGTAGACAAGTTGACTAAGGCAACACATTTTATACCGGTTAAGTCTACGTATGAGGCTGGCGACATTGCAAAGATCTTCATGAAGGAGATATTCAAATTGCATGGATTGCCTAAGGCAATAGTCTCTGGCAGAGATGTCAAGTTCACTTCCAACTTTTGGAAGGGGTTGTTTGCAGATTTGGGTACAAAGCTAAACTTCAGCACTGCATACCATCCTCAGACAGATGGTCAGACAAAGAGAGTTAATTAGGTGCTTGAAGATATGCTTCGCATGTACGTAATGGACAAACCAACCAAGTGGGAAGATTACTTGCACTTGGTAGAGTTTTCTTATAACAATGGACAACAGGCATCCTTGGGGATGAGTCTGTATGAAGCTTTGTATAGAAGAAGGTGTAGGACACCAGTGACTTGGGATAATCTATTGAATAGGATTGTGCTTGGGCCAGAATTGCTCAAGGAGATGGAGCAAGAGGTTGTAAAGATCAGGTAGAAGCTGAAAGCAGCATAGGACAGACAGAAGAGCTATGCAGATAAGCATAGGGTGAACAGGAAGTTCGGTGTTGGGGATCATGTTTACCTCAGAGTGAGGGAAAGGAAGAGTTCCTTGAAGCTTGGTAGTTGTGCCAAGTTGTCACCGAGATACTGTGGGCCGTTTGAAGTGCTTGAACGAATAGAGCCAGTTGCATATAGACTTGCATTGCCTACTAGCACTAGAGCTCATAATGTTTTTCATGTTTCTTTGCTTAAGAAATATGTACATGATCCTAACCATGTGATAAATTGGGATGTGATTCAGGTGGAACCCGAGGGAGAGTTCCAAATCGAGCCAATGCGCATCCTCGACAGGAAGGTCACAATGCTCTGGAACCGGGCCATAGGGAAGGTAAGGGTGCAATGGGAGCACTACGGACCTAAAGAGGCTACTTGGGAGCTGGAGGATGCCATGCGATTGGCACATCCATTTTTGTTCAATTTTGTGGAACACTGAGGCGATACCAGTGTAGCATTTTGTTCAATTTTGTAAGAACTGAGAACAGTGCTATTGAAGGGGGAGGGGAATGTAACACCCCGGTTTTGACCCCGTTGCATTAAATGTACATGATGTATATATTGTAATGATCATGGTGCGGAGCTAAATGCCAAGGCCCCACCATTGATCGGTTATGTTATGTTTTGGATTTAAATTTGTCACCGATGGTATATCGGGGCATGTGGCACATATTAAGTTTCAACATCATGTAAATATGCATAATTAATTAATTAAATGAATCCGACCAGCTACGATCACGACAACTAAAATGAGAAAGGGGCATGATTTTCACAAGGATAAGGGTGGGGAAATTCTTAAACCTTGGCCAATGAGAGAAAAACCCATGTGTCATCTTCCCTTGTTTTATTCCAACCACTTTCATTAAGAATGGCTGCTGGTGGTTGAGGCAGTTATGGTCTTTGGGAGTGGGGTGGCAGGACTATCAGTCCTCACCCACATGCACACTCCACCATGGTTGACTTCATTATGGGAAGGAAAAAACCACTGGGATCACTCATGCAGGCAATACCACTCTCTCCACAACGTTGTTGTTACTCACACACTTCCAATTTTTGCGTCCTCCTGTAGGTTGTTTTTCCTCTGCGGAATTGTGGATGGTGCAGTTGTATCCTCTCCTCGCAGGATGATTTTAGGGGCTGTGGTCTTCCTTACCTTTGATTGTTGCATTCTTCCTTGTGATTGGGCTTGGTGCAAGTCTCATCCACGTATAGGCTGAGAGTATGTGTTTTACTTCCCTAGTGTGGCCAGTGTAAGTCTTTTCCACTTGTTTAATTGTCCAGGGAGGACTGGTGCTTTCCTTAGGTTGTGATTTTCGTTTGCTGTTGTGTTTGGGACGGTTGTTTCCCTACGTCGTGAGCCTTGTTGTTTTTGCATTTGGGGGTTGCTGTAGATTGTTGGAGTCGTTTTGGCCACGAGAGGGCCAAGAACGACTCAGAAATCATTTCCCCCTGTTCAGCTGTAATTCTGAGTGGTTGCATGCGTGCAATGGTTGGTCTTCAGACTATGTAAGGAGTAAGGATGGGGTCTTAGTTTTGCTTGATAAACCTGGTGGCTGGAAACCACACAAATAGAGCTAGAGGGATGTCCTTCTTCTCCACCACCCCTGAATAGCACTGGAAGGGAATGCAGGGCCTGAGGGACTGTGTAGCAGAGAAGGGACTGATTCCTTGTGTTGGGTGTGTGTGGGTGTCTTAGAGGTCAGGCTAGTTCTGGTGTAGGTGTTCTTAGCTCTGTAATGAGCTCACTAGCTTAGCATTTAGCTTTTCCCCAACTCCTTGAAGGCCTGATAAACCCAACTGTGTTGGATTGGCTATGCTTTGTGTATCCTTGGCTATGTGTAAGCCTGCTTGTTCCCTTATTCCTTGGAAAATCATGCCCAGCTCGGGGGTGGCAGCGCTGCTGAGAGATTAAGGAGCACGCTGGCCTATGGTTGGGTGGAACGTTGCAGCGACGTAGCTGGTTGAGGAACGACTTCTTCATAAGATAAGTGATCTTGTCCACTCTTACTTCTGCAACTATATTTTCAATTAATGATTATGTTGAACATGTTAAATGAATGCTTGTGTGAATGCATGTTGACTCCGTTGTGCAAGATGCATAATTGTAGCTGTGTATGTTGAATAATTGCACATGTGAATGATAAATATTCATGTGTGCATACTCTAGTTTCAAATTCTTTTCTTAAGAATTATGTTTCAGCATTTTATTTATGAATTCACATGTTCATGGGGCTCTTAGCCCAGATGGTTAATGCCATGGGTCGCATCCTCTTTGCCGGTCGTAGATTTGGGGACGTGAAAGTGGAAGGGGGACCTTAACAATCCCTAAGTAGATAGGATTTTCTACTCAACCATGTCACAAGAGAAATCCTCTTCACGCCAATTTGTGATTTTCATTTGTTTCCATAATTGTAGCTTTGATGAGATCCCATATCTTTAGCCAAGATAATTACTCAAAGAGAAATCTAAACTTATTTATTTCCTTCCATATATTCCAAATTGTTAATCTAGGTATCAACTGCCAAATTCAATTTAAAATTGGGTTCTTGAAATTAGAAGTTGTAAAACCAAGAATAGTATTTGTGATGGTATCCATATGTTTGTCTATGGTGCCCATGATATGTGACACTTGATCCCAGGTCTTATTGCTAAAATAACAATGATTGAGAAGGCATTCCATGGATTCTTCTTGGTCTTGGCATAGCGGGCAAAGTGATGGGCCAATGAACTTTCTTTTTTATAAGTTGTCCAAAGTTATAATGTGTAACATCCCCTAATTTTGTAAAATAAAAATAAATGTTTATTGCATGTAATACTGAATTTACAAAATAGTATGTAGATCTATGTTAATAATCATACTTCTTCGTCAAGGATTACCGTCGTCCTATTTTTAAGTTATTATTTTCTTTCTTAAACGATGATTGTCAACATCGCATTATTCCTTTGTCAAACTAAACTATTTAGGTTCTTAATTTATGTCACAAGGCAAAATTGTCATAGTCGTTTGTTTATTTATAAGATTTGAGTTGTACAAAGGAATGACCCATGGTATTACTTAGTCATTTTGACTAACACATGAACCCACCAATTTACTAAGTGTAGGTTGCAAGGTATCTCAATAGACAGATAAAGGACAAATCTAAAAGAAGATGTTGTAAGGAGCAACGTTCCGGCCAACAAAGGTTTCATCATAAACCAGATATTTTTAATTCAAAACTATAAGATAGGTAACCAAAATCATTAAATTGATTTTAACTTTATTATTTATAAAAAGTTAAACTATAACAAAATAGGTTGTATCCTATAATTTATATGTTATAAACTTGAGGGGTTAAAATTCTGAACAGAGATATAGTCTTATGCTAAGAGCCAAGCAATAGTTTATAACGCAATATAAGTATTACCTTAAGATATAAACTAAATTGTTTCTCCCATCTCCACCATGATATATTAGACCAAAGGTTTGGTGTTTTTTAGTTTTCGAGGTGCATTTAAACAGTTGAATTTAGTGTCGATAAAAACCTTGTACTATGCAAGGACTTGAAACAGATATTCCTTTAAGACCTGTGAGGTGACTAAAGTTACGCCCTCCATCTATTAATCATCTGAAGGGTAGTAAAAACATAAAGGTCTTAATGTGCATGGAAAACTATGTTAGGCTTTACAAAAAAGTAATGGAGGATCTTAACTGTGTTCTCATTTTCTCGACTGCTTTTGACCCCTTGATCCTGCTACTTCATTCATGTGCAACCAGACAAGAATTTGGAGAAGAATATCAACCTCAACCCTTACCCCTTTCAATCCATGCTTCCATGGATGGAGTTTACCTAAGCTCGATATTTTTGGAAACTAAGAAGGTAAAGGAAATGGTTTACTGAATTTTCTTCTTGGTTCTCCTTCTATTGTTTTACGATACAAAGAGATATTCTAACTCTCGGCTTGTATTTTTGCATGTGCAGGAATGGAACAAAAGGGTATTTGAGCTTCTTCCCGAGAAGACCTTTCTTAATGGGTAATACCATAGTCAAACCCTGTGTGGCTCTATGGATTGAAATTTGGTCTTGTAGACTGTAACACTTGGCATTTTAACTTGTACAACCTATTGTTATGCAGGCGAGTTAACTGTTTTAGTTTATATGTAACTTATTGTAATGGATTTTGTAAAGCTTGTGGAATCTTTTCAAAGGCTAAACCAATATGAAATTTTATGTTAATTTTAAACTCTGATAGGGTAGTGTTTCTGTCATTTACAATTTTTTGTATATACATTCATTTAATCTAACCCGCAAGGCCTTTGCATTTGACTACGGTGTTTATAAAAAAATAAGGTTGCAAGCCCATACTCGTCAACTTTTGTTCTTGGGTATTGAACTACTCTAGAACCCATGGTTTATTATTAAGTGTTAACCATTGGTAGCATGGAGGGTCCATTCTTGAGACCACTCACTACGTGATAAAAAAATCATCTTTGATCTAGGTGTAAATCAAAACTTAAATTCTATCTCGGTTTTAATAGAAAACTTGTATAAAAATTACTGTTAGCAAGGTAAGGCTTGAGAAGGATTTTCATAAATCTTAGATTTGGTTTTTAATATTTAGTTTTGAAATAATTTTTACTTGAGAGTACTCTTTGGGCTATCAGCCAAAATCGTAATACTTTACGACTTAAGAAAAGAGATTTGGACTTCGGGAATAAATCCATATAATCAAAGTCGGTTACGTAGCTTACTGCCATCTATACTTTGGGATTAAGGAGCCTCTATTGTAACTTTGTCAAGTTTTCTTTTAAGTGGAGCAATGCTGGTATGAATGTCTGTAGTTTTAAAAGTGTCTTCACTTTGTTTATAAACTGGAATTTACTTACAGAGAAATAGTAGAGGGGTTTTGACGATGAGACTATAATCCTTTTTTTTTAACCTAGAAATACTATCAAGAAAAGGTTGTGGAAACGCTGTCCTACCAAAAAGTTGTTAAGAGAAGGGCCTTCAAGCTTATACTATTTTCTTTCCTTCGACTTGCTATTCAACTCTATGGGATTCCACAATAAATTCTTGCATATTTAGATTTTAGTTTAACCATACTTGCATTTATATCTTATGACCATCTTGAAGATAGTTTGTAAATTGAGTTATTATTATATTGGATCAATAGTTCTAGGGTTTCATTGTTTATTTTAAACTTTAAAACCTTATTTTGATTAGTCAGTCCTGTTTAAGTAAATTTTTAACAAATCCAGAGATTGATTGAGATTTTGTTCTATAAAATAATGCAGAAATAACACCTGTATAATTCAGAATCCTGTAACCAGTGCTAAGATTTGTCGATGATCTCAATCTGGTGTTACCTTAATAGTTTAACTTAGCATCAATTGTTTTTGTGTGAACTCTGATTATTCTAGTTTGATACTCAAAATGATTTAGGAGAAATCACTTTTCTTTAAAGGATTAGTATAAACAGAGTAGTTGAGATGAACTTGGATCTGTTCATTTAAATTGCTAAGCTGTGAGAGGATTAAAGGATTTGTGAGAAGTAAATAACTAATTTATATATAGAAAGGACTCTGTAAATTATTCTAGCTTCTTAAACTTGTACTGTAATTTCAGTTTACATAATTGTGAATATTTACCTGATGAATTCAGAGCTATGCCTGAATCTAAACTAAATACAGATCTTTTGATTTACAACAATTTATAAATAGTTTACATAATACTTCTATTCTATGAAATAAAGAAAATACATACTAATTCGATCATTCTAATACTACTATTCATACATAAATCTATATCTTCATGTACTAGAGTATGTCACTTCGGTGAGAGAAAAACTACAGGAGATAATTTCAAATTCATTTCTTTTCTAATCAGTTTCTATGCCACTACATCATCAAAAATATGTTGAATAACTATCATTTAACTATGACTACATATGAAAATAATATTAGCTTATTTAAACAAAAATAAATAACAATTTACAGATATAGAGTTGGAACCTAGAAGTATTGCAGAAAAATAGGACTAACACCTAAGGGAGACTATTCCACCCAACCTTTTCCTGAAGCAGTAAAATCACTTGCTTAGGACCCCCGAGCATGCTCACTGCACCACTAGGATGGAGATCTCTACTACACAACAAAATTTTGCAACTTAGAACTCAGTAGCAAGCTTAACTCAGCAAAACACTTTAGCTATCCCCTCATCAAATTCTTTGTGTGCCTAGCTTTTCAGTTTCCAGCAGTCACAAAGTTCATTCTCTCAGCAATCAGAATGAGTAGTGAGCCCCCTTCTCAATTTGATGGTTTATATAATATTGCCTAGGTCTTTGGGTCAATTTTGGAATTTAATGAGCCAACCAACTCAGCTCCCCCACTAAGGGAACATGACCACTTTTTTAGGGATTATGCTCCTACAATGGCTAGAAAGTGAGTGCCAGTGCTGCCACTTGTCAACCAACCTTCTACAGTTGCTCCTTCCTCCTAGTGGGCAGTGAAGACTCATTTAACAATCTCCCATGAATAGGATTCTTCTTTTATTAATTAATAAAATAAATAATTCTTCAATTACAGTCATCCTTGACCCACTTGGTCATAAATTTTACAATTAAATATAACATAATGTTTTTGCTGAAATAAATAAGATTTATTTATTTTTCAGTTTTGGGTATGTTACAAACACCCCCCCCTTAAGCTCAATGTCATCCTTGATGTTGCTTAATTTATTCTGAGTCTTCTTTGAATAGAGCTGGATATTCCACCCTCATATTTCTCTCCAGTTCCCAAGTCGCTTCATCTATACTAAGGTGTTTCCACTGCACCTTTACCTATCCATTGGTGCAATTCCAGAGAAAAATTTCCCTCCTGTCGAGAATACTATCTGGTTCCACCAAAAAATATCCTTCTAGTTCTACTTGAATAAAATTCCAGTCAATCACATGAGTAGTATCATGTTGTTACACCGAAATATTGCACTCTTAATCCATGTGTCAACCATTTTCCTAATCCCCAAGGTTCTCTCTGCTAAAGTTGACTAAGATTGAGATTTTCCTGCTTTTTCCCCTCTTTAGGAAGGTCAGCGCTCTTGTCCTTCATGATAGGAGCACCGAAGGAACTTTTTCCCTTCATGCTAGGTGCATTGGCACCGATGCTCTGTCTCTCACTACTAGGAGCGTCAATGGTTCTTTTTCCCCTTTTTGGAAAGTGCACCGATGGTGTTTTGAGGGAAAAAAATGAAGATTCGAGACCCTTCTCGAAGGTGGATGAGGTGGATGTCTATCCCTATCATTTAGGTGAGGTGGAATTTCGTTCCTAACCTATAGGAAAGATCTCTTTGATCTATCCTCCTAATCTTCAACCTTTTCTATCCCCTTAGCCTTATAAATTAAACCCTCTCTCCATTTGGAATGGAGGAAGGACTATGGTACTCTTATGCTGGTGGAATTTCTAGGTGGCTTACTATCTTGCTTTGGAGGCTTTAACTTGGATTTTTGGATGGAAGATTACAGCATTAAGGATAGGTTGTAATGTTATCTCCTATGTAATTCTATGTATCTCCTTGATTACATTAATACATATCTCTTTCCATAAATGTTATTGTGTTAATAATGTTTAGAGCTTTCTTCCTTAACTGTTAGCTTAGATCAATTATATGTTTGGATACGCATACGTTGTTTTCTTATTTCCACTCACTTGATAGGGTTTTGCAGCTGGAGATATCAAGACTCTAGAGCTTGGATGAACAAAGAGAGAAGAGGATCTGCATATTTCAGGTAAGTGATCTATCCGTTACTTTGCATTTCCATTTGATCTAGGAAAGTAGATTGTATTTTGTATTTGATTTGTTCTAGATCCACTTGGACTAGGGAGATCTTGCTTGATTCCAATTGAGTAGATTTATCTGATAACAAATTCTTGAAAATGAAGGCTAAGAAGAAGAACACTAAGAAGAAGTTTGTTGCTCCAACCTCTGATTTTCATGTTCAAAGCCTACCAGCCACTGGTCATCATGTTGGGAGTATTGATGTACCTGTTTTCGGCACCCGTAAAATTAAGTTCCCTTGTAGATTGTGCAAGGGTGATCACCTTCTCAAGGACTATCCTGGTCTTTCCCTTGTGTCAGAAGTGTGGTCTAAAAATCATGTGTCGTCAGTATCTAATCATCATGTTGATGATGCCCTGTCAACTAGTGACTCTTTGGTTATGAGTCAAAAAGGAAAGGTCAGATATCCTTTCTTGCTATGTAAGGATATGCACCACACTTAACTTTGTCCTCATATGGATGAAGCTTCAAATTTGTTGGAAGATCTTATTGTTCCTCAACAACAGTTTCCAACCAGTTATCATAAGTTATCTCTTGACATCCCATTGGTTGATCAAGTGGTCGATCCAAGTTCATCTGTGGTCAATCTCACTCTTCCATTGAAGAGTGAAGTCAAAGAGGTTTATCCAAGTCCATCCTTGGTTGATCCCACTCTTCATTTGGAGAGTGAAGTTAAAGTGGTCAAGTTGATTTCATCTCCACCCGATCCCACTCTTTCGTCAAAGAGTGTTGAGACTGAAGTAGTCCCTTCAACAGAGTCTTCGTCTTCTCCCTCTCTTCTAATCGAGAGAGAAAACCATCTTGCTGAAGTTTTCATAATTAGTTCTAATTATTCTATGCAAGAGGAAGTTTTGTCTCTTTCAACAGAACCCTCTCTGACCGATGAGGTTATTTCCTTTGAATGGAGTAACCTAACAGAATATCATCTTCATTCGAGTGATGTATTTTCCCCATGATGGGAATATTGTGACTGTTGATCAGCTTTCCTTCATTAAACTCGATTATCGTGTGACTCCTAGTCATCAAACTTCCCTGAATGTACTGCATGTTCTTGTGGTTCCTTTCCCTTCTAGTTAGCTTCTTCCCATCATAGCTAAAATGGGGGGCATGGCTCCAACCTCTGGATATCATATTAGAGTTAATTTGCTAGCTTCTTGTGTAAGGGGGAAACCCACCAACCTCTGGACATTATGTTGGCTTAGAACTTGTTACGAGCATAGTTCCTTTTCTATGTCAAGCTCGTTAAAAAATTAAACAAACATTATGAGCATAGTTCCTTTTCTGTGTCAAGCTCATTAAAAAATGAAACAGGTTTCCAAGCAAAGTTTACCTTTGGTTTCAAGCTTGTGTAAAAATGAAACCATCCCTGTGAGCATAGTTATCATTCTATATCAAGCTCGTTAAAAAATGAAATAGATAGCTATGAGCATAGTTCTTATCCTGTGTCAAGCTCATTAAAAAATGAAACAGGCTTAGTGAGCATAGTTCCCATTCTATGTCAATCTCGTTAAAAAATGAAATAGAGAGTTGTGAGCATAGTTCCCATTCTGTGTCAAGCTCGTTAAAAAATGAAATAGATGCATGTGAGCATAGTTCCCATTCTATGCCAAGCTCGTTAAAAAATGAAATGGATGTCCTCAAGCATAGTTACTTTCTGTTTCAAGCTGGCGTAAAAATGAAACAGGTCCCCACAAGCATAGTTATTCACTATTTCAAGCTTGTGTAAAAATGAAACAGACCACCTTGAGCAGTGTTTATTCTTGGTTTCAAGCTCGTTAAAAAATAAAAATGACCTTGAGCAGAGTTCCTTTTTCATGTCAAGCTCGTTAAAAAATAAAACAGATTCTTCCATTGTGTCAAGACTCAATGAAGCTTGGGGGGCATGTACCCTATCTCTTTATTCGTGTTAAGTTACTTGATGATCCAGATTTATGCAGGAATGCAACATAATACACAAATAACCATAGAAAAAAATATGCAGTAGAAATAACACTTCATTTCATTAATCAAAGAACTAAAACTTGTTTAGATACAGAATGGAAATAAACTGGCTAGAGTGTTGGTAGCTTATCTCTGAGAAGAGATGTAGTAGCTACATGCCTCTGAACTCTATGTTACAATGAGGCTCGAAGGCCTATATATTATTAAAAAAAAATGGAAACCCTACATATCCAAAAAACTAACCCTAGGAGGTGAAACACCAGAATGTGGGCCCCATTGGGTAACTTGGTACATCAATTTCCCGGGGTCGTAACTTTGGCATACTACCTCTGTTTGACGCGCATGATACATCGTTAGAAAGATCTATTCAAGGACTACATCCATAGACAAAAAATATTAATATTAGAATGGACTCATGTTTTCTCTACCATTTGATGCCGAAAAAACATCGTTTAGGGCCTCAAAACGGCTCCGAAAGTTTAGGACCCAAAACCTGCCAAAAATAGTAAATTTTGCTACAATTAAGAACACTGGAAAATTGAAAGAAACAATGGTGGGGGTCCAAATGGAATAGGTGGGTGGCCACCAATATCCTCCTGGATCATTCCTCCCCCCTTAGGAAGCAATGGTCCCCATTGCGTTGACTTCCTCCATGAGATGAGGAAACTTCTGCTGAACTTGGTCTCTGGTGCCACTTTCCCTAGTGAAGGAGTTGGCCTACTTTGACAACTCAATATAGCTGGATATTTTGTTGGAGGGTTCTTGATCTATGTATCCATAATCCGATCAATTGTGGCTTTTTCCATCCAGTCAGGGTTTAACTCTGTTGGTGTGAGTTGTTCTGCCACGTCTGATGTGTCCAATAGAGGTGGAAAGTAGGGCCGAAGGAGGTCCATATTGAACATTGGGTGCATACCAAGGAATTGTGGAATACTGATCTTGAATGCATTTTCCCCGATAGCCTTGGTGATGGTGTATGGCCCATATCAGAGTGCGCAAATATTGCGGTGGGGTCTAGCGAGGTGCTCCTTCTTCAAATGTATCCACACTTTGTTGCTCACCCAGAAGTTGTGTTGCACTCGATGTTGATCATGCCTCTACTTGTACTTAGCATTGGATATGTCCAATATGTCATGAACCTATTAGCGAATGTGCTGAATGTGCTCAATGAAGTTGTTCACCTTGGAAACTTCAAACTGGACATGATTTGAATCAGCCTGAGTAGCTGCAAATGAAATGGCTACATCAATGGGACATACTGGCTGGAATCCCAAGCCCACCTGAAAGAGGCTGTGATCAGTTAAGCTGTGGAGGGCCTGGTTATAGATATGTTGTACACAAGGGAGGCTCTCATCCCATGTGCATGGATGCTTTGATTTGTACATGCACAAAATATGTATGATCATCCGGTTGACGACCTCTATCTGGTCATCAGTCTAAGGATGGAAAGCTGTGGACTTTGTGAGCTTGGTGTCTAGAATTGACCATAGGATAGACCATAATCTACTAAGGAACCTGCTGTCCCAATCTCCCATTATATACTGCAGGATCCCAAAGTGTACCCACACTCGTTCAAAGAAGAGTTTAGCAGTGGCTTCTGCTGTGATATTCTTCTTGCAGGCCTCCATTATGGCCATCTTTGAGAATCTGTCGACAACCATGAACACACAGTCATTTCCATGCTTAGTAGAAGCAAGGCCCAACATGTAATCTATGGAGATGGATTCCCAAGGTCGACTAGGGGTAGGCAACGGAGTATAGAGGCCTTGCTTCTTGATGGATGGTTTGGCAATGGCGCAGGCAGTGCAGGATCAGATGTACTTCTCAATGTCCTGTCAAAGGTTTGAACAATAAAAATACTTCTGCAGTATTGCCACTGTTTTCTCGACCCTGAAATTCCCAATGAACCAACTATAGTGCGCTTCCCAAATCATCTTGGCATGCTCGCTTGAAGGAACACAAAGGTGTCCCATGTGACATAGTAATGCATCTTGGAGGTGAAAATTTGAAACTTGGTTTCCCTCCAAGAGAATCCTATATGTGTGGTTGAATTCTGGATCGCTTTTGTAGAGAAGTGGCCAATCAAAGGTCTCGTGCTTACAAGAGTTGAGCATGGTGGTTATCACCATGATCGGTGGTCGGTTGAGGCAATCTGCAACATTATTGGTGCTTCCCTTCTTGTACTTGATATTCAAATGAAACTGTTGTAGATACATGGACCACTTATGATGGTGATCGTTCTATAAATTCCCTTGTGTCTGTATGAACTGCAGGGGTCGACGGTCTATGTGGATGATCGTTTCCTTCCCCAAAATGTAATGTTTCCATTGTTGGAAATCCTATACAATGGAATACATCTCTTTGTCATAAGTGGGATATTTGCAGACTGTGTCGGACAGTGTCTCATTGTGATATGCCACTGGATTCCCTTGTTGAGTAAGGACTTCCCCAATAGCATAGTCAGAGGCATTTGTCTCTATCTCAAATGGTTGTTGCAAGTCTGGTAATGTGAGCACTGGGGCACAACAGAGGCAATGTTTCAATTCTACAAATGCCTTCTCTTGAGTTTCTGACCAGAAGAATTTTTCTTTTGCTCCTCCCTTGGTGACTTGACTCAAGGGCCAAGTGATATGAGTGAATCCCAACACAAACCTGTGGTAGAAATTAGCAAGACCCAGAAAGTTGTGAAGCTCTGTTAGAGTATTTGGGGATGGATAATCCCGAATGACTTGGATCTTGGTTGGATCCACATGTACCCCATACTCATCAATAATGTATCCCAGATACTAAACCTGGGTCATGCCAAAAGTGCACTTGTCCAAATTGGCACACAACTTGTGCTGCCGCAACGTTTGGAGGACCTGTCGGATGTGGTGGAGATGCTCTTCCCAAGTATGGATGAATATTAGGATGTCATCAAAGTACACTACTACAAATGAGTTGGTCAATGGCCACAAGATGTATTCCATCAGTCTCATGATGGTTGCAGGATAATTCATCAACCCAAAAGGCATGACCAACCATTCGAAAAGGCCCTCCTTAGCTTTGAAGGAAGTCTTCCACACATCGGTCAGTTCGATCAGTACCTGGTGATACCCAAAATTTAAGTTGAGCTTGCTAAAATATTTCTCCCCTTTATGCTGGTCCAGGAGGTCATCAATCTGTGGGATCGGGTACCTATTACATACAATGATCTTGTTCAGTGCCCGATAGTCAATACAGAGTCTCCACGTCCCATCCTTCTTCTGTACCAACACGATCGGGCTCCCACATGGAGATGATATTGGACGGATGTGACCCTTCTGTAGCAGCTCCTGAATTCACCTCTTGATTTCATCATTCTCTAGAACAGAGCATCGATAGATCGGTCCATTGGGCAGTGGAGCACCTGGGGCCATATCGATGGGGTGCTTGACCTGACAGTGCAAAGGCACCCTTGTGGGTGACGTGAATATGTCCTGGTACTCCTCCATGACCTTGTCCATTTGTTGTTGTCATGCGGATGGGCTCTATTTGGAGGTCGTGGCCACAATCTTCTTCTTTCCCTGAGGGCGGATTATCAAGAAAACAAATTTTTTGGTTTTGGAAATGAGCTTACTGCATTGTTTTGTAGTAACCAAAGAGATAGCGGCAGGAGGTGGTACCTCTGGTATCTTGTACAACTTATTTCCCAACGTAATAATAACAACGTGAGGCTGAGACTCATACATAGCATGTTTCTTCCATAAGTATGACTGACTTAATAATACATCACAAACATTAAGAGGAGCAATATCACATAATACCTCATCAGTGAAGGGCTTGATGTTGTAGGGATGGAGGCACTGTTGACTAACATGGAAATCCCGTCCTTGGTGAAGCCACCTGATGGTGCACGGTTGTGGGTGTGCTGTGGTCGGCAAGCCCAGCTGCATCATGAACTCTGCTGAAATTAGGTTCTTTTGGCTCCCACTATCGATAATGAACTATAGCGGGTAACCCTTTACCCACATCTGGGAGTGGAAAATATGCTCCTCCTTCTCTGAATCTTCTGGTTCTTCCTCTTGGATCTTTGTGGTGGCAATGGTGGCGTTGGGATCTACATCGATAATATTCTTCCCTCTATCACTCCCCTTCTTGGGTTCTGATTCCGTGTCAGAATATGGATCTGATTTGAAATCCTTTATCTCGGCCACTAGTGACTACTTGGCCCAACACTCACTGGTGTTGTGAGTGTGGCTCTTATGGAACTCGCACCACTTTCCCACTTCCTTCTTTGGCTTCGCAGTGTTTCTCTTTGATTTTGGCTTTGGAAAGTTGTCTTGAGTCGCCATGCCTTGGTTTTTCCCTTGGTTCTACGGTTTGGGGTCACCTTTCGCTTGCTTCTAATTCGTAGATCCAAATTCTTGTTTTTTCTGTTTGAATTTTTGCTCAATTTTGGCAGCATACCAATATACTGTACGAAGCGAGGAGATGTCGAGGAACTCCATTTCCTCCTGAATGTATCTCTGCAGAGAATTGTGGTACTTCAGCACCAAATTTTTCTCTGAATATTTGATACCCAACTTGGTGGGCAGGGTATGGAACAAATTCGTCAACTCATGCACATATTGATCTCTTTGTTGCTGCAGTATAGTCCATTGTATGTACTTGTCCTCATAGCTCCCCACGGGATAATATTGTCCCTTTATGGCATCTCGGAATGAATTCCAAGTGGGTACAGTCGATAATAGAGAGGGTTCCTCCTCGTCCTTTCTCTCACAGTAGGTTTCCCACCAGTCCTTGACATGGGGGGAAGCTTTGAGTAGTGAAAAAGTAATCTTTGCCCAATCGAAAAAGTCCTGAACCAAGAAATATCCTTCTAATAGATTCAACCATCTATCTACAGTGTCTCCATCTATTTGGCCATCAAATATGGGAATGTTGAAGTTTACTTGTACCTTAAAAGGGTTTGTGCCTCCAGAGTGGCTGCTAGATGCAGATGCGTTGCCAGTGGGAAGTCGTTGAAGGATCTGGGAGAAGTTATCCATCATCGCGTTCCTTTGTTTTTCAAGGGCCTCCTCAAGTAAAATTTTGATAGGATATTCTACTCCCTCATATTTATTTTCATCCTTCATGGGAGGTCATTGGGATTTGTGAGTCTAATCTTGCAAAGGTTCAACCAAATCGAGCCCTAACTCTTTATACCCCCCCTCGTTGGCGACAAGCAAAGAAGAATCGAGAAAGAGCAGATTGATTTGATACCACTGATCTGAATTTATGTAGGAATACAACAGAATACACAAATAAACATAGAAACAAATATGCAGCAGAAATAACACTTCATTTCATCAATCAAAGAACTAAAACTTTTTTACATACAGAATTGAAATAAACTAGCTAAAGTTCTGGTAGCTTATCTCTGAGAAGAGATGTGGCGGATACATGCCTCTGAACTCTTTGTTACAATGAGGCTTGAAGGCATATATATTATTAAGAAACAATGGAAACCCTACACATCCAAAAAACCTAACCCTAGGAGGTGAAATGCCAGAATGTGGGCCCCACTGGGTAACTTGGTACATCAATTTCTCGGGATCATAACTTTTGCATACTATCTCCGTTTGACGTGCATGATACATCTTTAGAAATATATATATTCAAGGAATACATCCATATGTAGAAAATATTGAGTTCAAAATGGACTCATATTTTCCTGACCATTCGATGCCGAAAAAACATCGTTTAGGGCCTCAAAACAGCTCTAGAAGTTTAGGACCCGAAAAAGGCCAAAAATAATAATTTTTGCTACAGTTAAGAAAATTGAAAAAATGAAAGAAACAATGGTGGTTGGCCACCAATATCCTCCTAGATCACTTGACAGTTATACTGGGGGAAAGTACCAACCACTGGACATCATGTTGGGAAATCACCCGTCAATGAAAGCCATTTTGACCATACTTCATTTCAGTTTCAAGCTCATTAAACCATGAAACGACCTTTTGAGCATAGTTCATTTTCTATTTCAAGCTCGTTAAAAAATGAAGTAGGTTTCCTTAAGCATAGTTTACCTTTTGGTTTCAATCTTGCATAAAAATGAAACCATGTTTTGAGCATAGTTCTTGTTCTGTTCCAAGCTCATTAAAAAATGAAACAGATACCCTGAGCATTCTTTCAGCTGATCTTCGAGCTTGTTAAAAATAGTAATATGGTATTGAGCTTAGTTTTCATTTTTTGTGCTCTAGTTAAAACATGAAAACTGGTTTGAGCTTACTTTATCACTTTTTCGTGCTTTGGATTCAAACATGAACAAGGTTCCGAGTGTATTTTATACCTTAGGCGTGCTCGTTAAAAACTCAGTTAAGAGGTATCAAGTATAGTTTTATTGTTTTTTCAGACTCGTTAAAATTGGCTTATGAAAAAAGAACTCATTCCGGAGTTATATTTAAGCTCTTTTCAGTCTCCTTAAAAACACAAAAAGATTTCCAAGTGAGCTTGTTAGGTTCACGCTTGTAAAAGAATCAGAACGGTCGACTAGTCAGTGGTAGTTTATCTCTTTTTTGGACCGATTAGGCCTATTTACGAAAAAGGACCCTTATAGAGTCTCCTTAGTCATTTCAAACTCTCTAAACATGAAACGACAAATGAGTTTGCTTTCATCAAATTGTAAAATTAAACGATGAAGGACTCTCTTTTGGGAATGAACCCATCCTTTCTCAGGTTCGTAAAACATATGAGATTGGACTCGTCTGAAGGATGATCTATATCAAGTGTTTGTTACCCTTTTCCAACTCGTTAAAAAGCAAAGAGGTATTCATCAATCATGATGGGGAAATTAAGAAAAGAGTTTGTATTTTGTTATGGCAGTACATAGTTACTCTTTAACATGGCACTCATTTGCATATGCATTTCAGTACTTGGGTAATCCCTTTGTCTTCGAGTCCTGCTAATTCCTAGAGTCTTCTTACTTCCTTTGAGTTGTCCAAGAATACTCACACTGTTAGTTTCATTGGGGGATTGGTATCATTCTCATGTCAATACTGCCAAGTCATGCCATGCCCATGTTTAAGAGAAGTTTGGTCATTTTATCCACTATTTGCAGTCATTTTACCTTCTATCATGTTGGTCATCCCTGAGTCAATTTCGTACATCACTCTGCTGTCCATTTTATTCCAAAACATCTTTGATTATGTTTCGTGTTGATGATGGGGGATTCATCATGGCCCTCCTTCAACGAGTCTATTCCTGTTGACTTCAACTCCTTATCTAGGAATTGGACTTAGAAACCAAGTCAAGTACCTTAGGCCTGCATGCCTTAATGGCAGGTTACCTTGCTTTCAACATGAGTTTACATCATTGACTCTTGATTGAAATATCCCATCGAATGTTTGACTCCAAGTCCTTTATTCACATTCGATGGTATGTACTATGATACCTTGGGGATCATTGACATCAATGGTGATTTCCCTCGCACTTGTTAATAGTTTACATCATTTACTGGTAATCAAGTGGTTTATACCATGTTCGATGTCAAGACATTGTAATCACATGGTTAGATTCATATCGTTGCGGGTTCAGCTTGAAAACCCTGGGTTGTCAGATATATTCGCCAAGGTTGTGATGGAGTTTGCTTTGAGTCATATTACATGGATCCACTTTTGTATTGGTCATGGTTGTGTTATCATCTCATTATGGATCTATGCTTGTGTCTAGTAGCCATGATTGTGTTCAATCGGTCTCTACTACCATGGATCTGCATTGTATTGGTTGGAAGCCATGTTATGAGTCATACTAAGATTTGAGTCAGCGATACTGCAGCAGCTTCTAGCTGACATCCTTGCCTTATATTTCTTCACTTTACAAAGTATTCACCTATCACATTCCTCTAAATTCATGCTTTGGGGGGCATTTTGTTACACCAAAATATTGCACTCTTGATCCATGTGTCAACCCTTTGCCTAATCCCCAAGGTTCTCTCTGCTAAAGTTGACTGAGATTGAGATTTTCCTACTTTTTTCCTTCTTTAGGAAGGTTGACGCTCTTGTCCTTCATTCTAGGAGCACCGAAGGCACTTTTTCCCTTCATGCTAGGTGCGTCAGCCCCGACGCTCCCACTACTAGGAGCACCAACGACACTTTTTATGCTTTTTGGAAAGTGCGCCTGTGGTGTTTTGAGAGAAAAAAATGAAGAATCAAGACCCTTCTCGACGGTGGATGAGGTGGATGTCTATCCCTATCATTTAGGTGAGGTGGCATTAAGTTCCTAACCTATAGGGAAGATCCCTTTGATCCCTCCTCCTAATCCTCAACCTATTCTATCCCTTTATCCTTATAAATTAAACCCTCTCTCCATTTGGAAGGGAGGAAGGACTATGGTACTCTTATGCTAGTGGAATTTATGGGTGGCTTACTATCTTGCTTTAGATGCTTTGGCTTGAATTATTGGATGAAATATTGCAACATTAAGGCTAGGCTGTAATGTTCTCTCCTATATAATTCTATGTATCTTGTTGATTACATTAATACAGATCTCTTTCCATAAGTGTTATTGTGTTAATAATGTTTAGAGCTTTCTTCCTTAACTGTTAGCTTAGATCAATTATATGTTTGGATACGCATAAGTTGTTTGCTTGTTCCCACTCACTTGGCAGGGTTTTGTAGCTAGAGATATGAAGACTCTGGAGCTTGGATCAACAAAGAGAGAAGAGGATCTGCATATTTCAGGTAGGAAATCTATTCGTTACTTTGCATTTCCATTTGATCTAGGAAAGTAGATTGTATTCTGTATTTGATTTGTTCTAGATCCACTTGGACTAGGGAGATCTTGCTTGATTTCGATTGAGTAGATTTATCCGATAACACATGTATATACTTTTTAAAAATAGAAATGTGAAAAACATTGTGTATCCTAATATTAGGTGGCAGAGCTCATTGATAAGGCACTACGCCCACTCTTTCCAATATCCCGAATGGTCCACAATACCTGGGTGTTAATTTAGCACAACTCCATAACTTAAAAGAACTCTTTCTTGGTTTAACCTTAACAAACACATGCTCACCCACTTGGAATTCCTTTAGAGTTATTTTAAGATCGGCATGACTCTTTTGCCTCTCTTTAGAAGTTTTCAAGTTTCCTTATACTTGTTTCATTGTTAGTTCCAATGCTGTTAACATGTCAAGTCCTAACATCAATCAATCTACTAGGTTACTCGATGTAATAAGAGTGTTAAATTTCTACCATATAATATTTCAAATGGACTAAGCTTTGTTAAGCCCTAATAATGGTTATTGTAAGCAAATTCAACTAAATGCAAATAGTCTTTCCACTTCCTGGGATAATCACTAACATACATTCGCAACATATCCTCTAGTACCTGATTAACTCTTTATGTTTCCCATCCATTTTCAGATGATAAGTAGTACTAAAATTTAATTTAGTGTCTAATCCTTTAAATAAAGTTTTCGAAAAATTACTAGTAAATTTAGGATCTCATTTAGAAATAATTACCTTTGGGATTCCATGCAAACGGAATATTCATTTCATGAAGATGTCTACAATGTTAGAAGTTGTATGAGTTGTTTTAACAGGAATAAATTGTGTTTCTTTACTTAACTTATCCACAAACACCATTATGGAATCATTCTATTTCTGGTTTTTAGGTAAACCGGTTACAAAGTCAATACTTACAACTTCCCATTTCCAATTTGGGATTGGTAATGGCTGTAGCAGGCATGCTGGGTGTTGATTTTCATCCTTAACTTATTGACACTCAATCCACCTAGCTAGAAATTCAGCAACCTCATTCTTCATGTTAGGACAAAAGTACTATTTTCTTAACATAGTTATCATTTTCTGATACCCCAGATGTCCTAAATAAGGACTTTTGTGAGTCTCTTTCAGAATCAGCAACTTAACTTTTGGTACATAAATTCTTCTTTTAAACAATATTAGACCTTTTTCATTAAAAATGTAATCTATAATTACATTTTTAGATGTATTCTGAATTATCTTTTCCTTTAAATTCTAATATTCTGAATCCCGCTTTATACCTTCTTCCAATTTATTTTCCACATCAGGTTTATAATTGCTAATGGAAGCCACAAAACTTGTTAAAACATTTATTCTCAAGGCATCAACCACTTTGTTTTATTTCCCTTTAATATATTTGATCTCTAAATCAAAGTCGCTAAGGAGAGCTAGCCATCTAGCTTTCCTTATGTTTAGATTTTTTTGATCAAACAGATATTTTAGATTTATGTTATCAGACATTAGCAGAAAAATTTTACCTATTAAGTGATGACGCCGCATTTTTAAAGCATGGATTATTGCAGGCAATTCTAAATCATAAATTGCATAATTCTTTTCATGAGTCTTTAATTTTCTTGATTTGTATGCAATTGCATGACATTCCTGAGCCAACACCCCACCCAATCCTTTGTTGCATGCATCAGTGCATACGACGAAGTCTTTTTCTGGATATGTTATTTTTAGGATGGGTGCAGCAGTTAATAATTCTTTTCATTTATTAAAATTGTCTTCGCATTTCTGATCCCAAACAAATTTCTTACCCTTTTTTCTGTAATGAAGTTATAGTATTTGCAATCCTTGAAAATCCTTCAATAAGTTTTATGTAATAACATGTTATTCCCATAAAGGATCGCACATCAGGTATGTCTTCAGGGACAAGCCAATCAATTATAGCTTTTATTTTATTCGGTTCCACCGATATCCCTTCTTCGGATATGACGTGCCCTAAATATTGTATTTTATCTTTACAGAAATCACATTTGCTGAACTTAGAATATAACTGATGTTCTCTTAACACTTGTAGAGTTTTTTTTAGGTGTTCATCATGTTCTTCTTTTGTCTTAGAATAAATTAATATGTCATCTATAAAGACGACTACAAATTTGTTTAAATACTTAGAACAGTGTTCATTAAGAACATAAAATTTGTCGGGGCATTCGTTAGCCCGAAGGGCATAACCATGAATTCATAATTCCTGTATCTTGTCCAAAAAGCAGTTTTAAATATGTCTTCATCCTTAATTCTAACTTGGTGATAACTAGAACTTAAGCCGATTTTAGAGAATATCGTTACTCCGCATATCTTATCGAACAGATCGTCAATGCGGGGTAGAGGATATATGTTCTTAATCATCATTTTATTAATTTGATGATAGTCTATACATAGACGTAGAGTACCGTCTTTCTTTTTAACAAGAAGGAGAAGTGCTCCCCAAGGGGATACACTAATTGGTCTTACATAATGTTTTCCTATTAACTCTTGCAATTGTAATTTTAGTTCATTTAGCTCCAAGATGTTCATTCGATAGGGATATTTCGAATTAGGTACCGCACTGGGTACTAATTCAATTGTAAAGTCCAAATCTCGTTTAGGAGGTAATCCTAGAATTTCTTTCAGGAATACATCCACAAAAAATTCCAGGATCGAGATGTCCTCAAAACCTATGTTATCGTTTTTATTAATTTGTTCATTATTTATAATATGCACAGTAAAGACTTTACATCCTTTTTCATCTGTAAGGATGACATTTTTCTAACAGATATCTTCCTAGGAATTCCTGTGACAGTAATTCTTTCTCCTTCCTTATTCAAACAAGTAAAAGTTTTTTTAAAACAGTTTAAAATCACTTGGTGTTTTTCAAGCCAATCCATTCCTATGAGAACATCGTAAGATCCTAAAGGTACCACATTTAGTCTGACCTGAGTTTCAAACTGATTCATCATAAAATTATAACTTTCAACATAGTTTACTACCTTTCTTTTAGTTCCCGCGGCTAACAGGACAGCCATGATTTATCTAGTTTTTTTAAAGGTAATGTACACTTTTCCACTATGATAGGATACATATAACTTAGAATATATCTTGGATCGATTAATATGGAAACAACGAAATTTTGGATCATACCTTGCACTTCTACCATAGAAGTCTAGTGATCTATCTGTCGGTTCTCCGGAGCTGCATTTATCCTATGCATCTCATTGGTTACATCTCCAACTATTTATTCTTCTTGGACAGTGTGTATGTTGTTGATGTTTCCTTTCCAGTTCAGACAGTACTTGGCATAGTGTGATCCTTGGAATTCCCATCAGGTTCCTGTTGTTCAGTATTTATAACAAAATTGTTAGATAAATCCCTTCCCTTTGATGTTGCAGCATTCTGGGGTACTTTGTTCTTAAAATAAGTTTTCTGATAGTTGTTTTTGGATAATTTCTTAGACTTACTCCCAAAACTCTTGTTTGAATTGAATCCTCTTCTCTTTTGATCAAAATGACATGTCTTTTTAGTCTTATAATTAGGTAGACTTTCTCTTTTCTTTCTTTTCTCATAACAGAATTCAGCCTTTCTCATAGCTTCCTTCAAGGTTTTCAGATGGTCAAACTCAATGCTATCCTTGAAGCTATCAGGTAAAAAACTTAAAAATTGTTGTATTTTTTTCTTTTCATCTATTATGTATGGTACGTATCTTAGTAGGCTTAAGAACTTGCTGCTCAATTCATTCATGGACATGGAACCTAGTTTTAATTCATAGAACTCCTTAGCTCTATCCTCGTAATACTACTCAGACATAAACTTTCTCTTGAAGTACTTCTTAAAGACTCTCCAAGTCAAGTACTTCTCTTTCATATTTTTGGCCCTCTTCATATCTTGCCACCATATGTAGGATTTTTCGCTCAAATTGTAAATAGCCATTTTGGCCTTTAATCTGTCAGAATAGTTACATATTTGGAAGTATTTCTTCATGCCCAATAGCCAATATTTTTCTTCCTCTCCTTTCTCTACTTCCCCATTGAACATGGGAGGCTTTATTTTCTTGAATTCTCTAGATATGTCTTCATAGGGTTTATACTTCTTTCTCCTAGGTTTTCGGTCACTTTCACTGTAGTCACTTATGTGTATTTGTCTTTCCCTATGTGACCTTCATTTAACCTCTGAGGAAGTTTAACTATTAGAATAATTTTCCCTTTTTCCTTCGTGTTTATAGGTCGTTGTTTTAGAATCATTTTTTATAGCACTTCTTCTATATTTTTCCTGGTTATTCATTCTATCCAGTAGATATTCATTCAAATCTAAAAAAAAATTATTATCTTGTTTCACATTCTAAAGTTCATCCTTGAACTCTCTGACTATTTGTAGTAATTCCAGATTATTCAAATCTACATAAAAGTTTTCAGGGTTATTATGTTGAGGACCATTCTGAGCAGATGCTTCAGCATTTTCCATTTCCTGCAAAAAAGATTTTATATTTCTGTACATAAATATTTACACATAGAATTAGTACATCCTTTTTCTTCATAACCGAGTGAGCCAATCAGGCCTAGTGTTGGAATCTCGCTCTGATACCACATGTAACATCGCCTAATTTTGTAAAATAAAATAAAAAAAATTATTTACTGCATGTAACACTGAATTTACTAGATAGTATGTAGAGCTAGGCTAATACTCGTAATTCTTCGTAAGGCATTACTATCGTCATGTTTTTAAGTTATTATTTGATTTCTTAAACGATGATTGTTGACATGACATTATTCTTTTTTAAAACTAAATTGTCTAGGTTCTTAATTTATGTCACAAGGAAATATTGTCGTGGTCATTTGTTTATTTCTAATATTTGAGTTGTACAAAGGTATGACCCATGGTCTTACTTAGTCATTTTGACTAACACATGAACCCACCAATTTATTAAGTGCAGGATGCAAGGTATCTCGACAGATAGCTAAAGGATAAATCTAAAAGAAGATGATGTAAGGAGCAACGTTTCGGCCAACTAAGGTTTGGTCCTAAACCATATCTTTTTAATTCAAAACTATAAGATCGGTAACCATCATTAAACTGATTTTAACTTTATTATTTATAAAAATTTAAACTATAGAAAAACAGGTTGTATCCTATAATTTATATGTTATAAACTTGAGGGGTTAAATTTATGAACATAGATATAGTCTTATGCTAAGAGCCAAGCAATAGTTTGTAACACAATATAAGTATGACCTTAAGATATAAACTATACTATTTCTCCCATATCCACCATGATATATTAGACTAAAGGTTTGGTTTTTTAGTTTTCGAGGTGCATTTAAACAGTTGAATTTAATGTCAATAAACACCTTGTACTATGCAAGGACTTAAACCAAATATGCCTTTAAGACCTTTCAGGTGACTAAAGTTACGCCCTCTGTCTCTCGATCATCCAAAGGGTAGTAAAACCCTAAAGGTCTTAATGTGCATGGAAAATTGTGTTAGGATTTACGAAAAAGTAATGGACGAGCTTAATCGTGTTCTCATTTTCTCAACTATTTTCAGCCGCTTGATCCTGCTACTTCATCCATGTGCAACCAGACAAGAATTTGGAGAAGAATATCAACCTAGGACCTTACCCCTTTCAATCCATTCTTTCGTGGATGGGGTTTACCTAAGATGGAGATTTTCATAAACTAAGAAGGTAAAAGAAATGGTTAACTGAATCGTCTTCTTGGTTCTCCTTTTCTTGCTTTATGATACAAAGAGATATTCTAACTCCCGGCTTGTATTTTTACGTGTGCAGGAATGGAATGAAAGGGTGTTTGAGCTTGTTACTGAGAAGACCCTTCTTAATGGGTAAGACCATAGTCAAACCCTATGTGGCTCCGTGGATTGAAATTTGGTCTCATAGAGTGTAATGCTTGGCATTTTAACTTGTACCTCTTTTTGTTATGGAGGCGAGTTAACTGTTTTGGTTTATATGTAACTTATTGTAATGGATTTTGTAAATCTTGTGGAATCTTTTCAAATACTAAACAACTTTGAAATTTTATGTTAATTTTAAAGACTGAGAGGGTAGTGTTTCTGTCATTTACAAATTGTTGTACTGACTTTCATTTAATCTGACCTGCAAGGGCTTTGTATTTGACAACAATGTTTATAAAAAAATAAGGTTGTAAGCCCCTACTCGTCAAATTTTATTCTTAGGTATTGAACTACTCTAGAACCCACAGTTTATTATTAAGTGTTAACCACTGGTAGTGTGGAGGGTTCATTCTTGAGACCATTCACTGCATGATAAAAAAATCATCTTTGATTTGGGTGTAAATTAGAATTTAGATTCTATCTCAACTTTAATGGAAGACTTGTATAAAAATTACTATTAGCACAGTAAGGCCCGAGAGGGATTTTCATAAATCTTAGATTTGGTTTTTAATATTTAGTTTTGAAATAGTTTTTTCTTTGACAATATTATTTGGGTTATCAACCAAAATCGCAATACTTTACTACTTAATAAAAGAGGTTTGGATTTGGGGATCAATAAATCTATATAATCGAAGCCGGTTATGTATCTTAATGTCGTCTATACTTTGGGATTTAGAAGCCTCTGTTGTAACTTTGTCAAGTTTTCTTTTAAGTGGAACAACACTCGTCTGGATGTCTGTAGTTTTAAAATTGTCTTCACTTCGTTTATAAACTAGAATTTACTTATAGAGAAACAGTAGACAGGTTTCAACAATGACGCTAAAATCCTGTTTGTTTTTAACCTAGAAATACTATGAAGAAAAGGTTGTGGAAACTCTATCCTACCAAACAGTTGTTAAGAGAAGGGCCTTCAAGCTTATACTATTTTCTTTCCTTCGACTTTTTATTCAACTCTATGGGATTCCACAATAAATTCTTGCATATTTAGCTTTTAGTTTAACCATACTTGCATTTATATCTTATGACCATCTTGAAGATAGTTTGTAAATTGAGTTATTATTCTATTGGATCAATGGTTCTAGGGTTTCGTTGTTTGCTTTAAACTTTAAAACCTTACTTTGATTAGTCAGTCTTGTTTAAGTAAATTTTTAACAAATCTAGATACTATTTGAGATTTTGATATGTAAAATAATGCAGAAATAACACGAGTATAAATTAGAATCCTATAACCAGTGCTAATATTAGTCAGTCCTGTTTAAGTATAGCTTGTTTCTTAATACCTGATTATTTTGACGGGGGGGGGGGGGGGGGGGGGGGGTGGGTTTCCCATGAGGTTTTCCTGATTTTCCTTATTTTATTAACCAATTTATTTTTCATTTATATTGTATGGGTGACTTTTGGCCTAGTTTCCAAGGCCCAAGTTATCCACAGTTAGGATTAAAGGGGGGTGTTAGGATTAATAATCCTCCTTTGTCCAATATAGTCTATTTTCCAATATTTCCTAACTTAGGATTCCATTTATCACCTTACTGTATTTTAGTGCCACTGGTGCCACCAGTTCCATTGGTGACATCGATGCCAATCCCTACATTATAGGAGCCCACTTTGAGTGCCACCAGTAGCCTCCATCAATTGGTTGTGGTTAGTTGTAATATCCCAAACTGACATTTTCCTGTTTATGTGTATATTGTAGATGGTTAATAGACTTAGTCCTTAATCAAATAGGAAAGAAAACCCCAAACTTTGCATGCATGCAGTTGCATGCAAATATGTACCCTAGAAAAATACTGAGATGCTATAAAATAGGAGAAATCAATGCATGTACATACCAGTATATAGATCAGCTGATGGTGAAGAGACTGGTCCCAACATGCAAGGATTATGCCGAAGGAATAAGGAGATACACCAAATCGTCCTCCACAGGTGAATGTGCCCTCCTCTCAAACTATATAAGCTCCACAATAATAAATAAGCTGCTACTGGAAGCCCGGATGATGTGCACTAGGGTTATAATACCCCTCTGATGATGATGGAAGCAACATGCAGAAGTTCTGAACACTGTAGGTAGGAAAACAAATTGATTTGTCTCTAATCACAGTGACACAGTGTGACGATGAAACCCTTTGGCTAGATGAACAATCAACCTCCCAGAATAATTGTTGAATGTAACTTGATGATGAACTAGTGCTGAACCTGGATGATCCAACCTGATGATGAACTAGGGCAGATAGATTTTGCTACCGAAATACACCAGTTATCTGAGCATGCGCTTAACCCCAACTTAGCTCGCCGAGCTCTCCAATTCGACTCCACAAATCAATTATCACATAAGTGACTTCTCCATTCACTTTATCTTTCTTTTATAACTCTCAACTACGAAAACCCTAACTTTTGATCTAATTAGGTCACTTTATCTTCTAATTTGCAGTTGACTTGCATGCATGTGCATGGAGACTTAATCGAGTGCATGCATCAGGGTGTGTGCAAGAAGTTGAGGGTCTCTTTTGGCGCGTTAGATGTAATACAAAACTGAAAAAATAGACATCCATCAACTTGCATGGATATTTTGAGAAACTTACACAATGAATCTTGCGATGAGTAAAAAACAGGAAATGTAGGAAATTGAATGACCTTTCCAAATGTATAATTTTTTTCTATTGAAAATGCTGTTAACTATTTAAAGTTAGATACTTTTTAACAGGCACTTTTTATTTTTGGGACAAATTATAAGGTATATGTTTTTGTGGGTGCAGCGTCTAAGTGACTAAATGATGGAATAAACTTACGAAAACTGGTATACATATAGAGAACATATAGGACTAGTGCACGACTATTTTTCCAATAATAAAAATAATTTTTTTAATTTTTTTTTAATTATCTAAGAGATCAAACCTCGAAAACGGTACGTCAATTGTGGGTGCAGCAGTTGAATGTCATAATGCAATTATTTGGAAATGGGTTTTTTATAGCATGTAGATCTCGGTGTTCTTTAGTGCACTATACATTTTTTTTAAATGGTTGAGAAACAAAAGAGATATGGACGAAAGACTAACAGTGTGTTTTTTGAGTTGAGGACTGATGATAGAAGATAAATAAGAAAAAAATAGAAAAAATGAAGTATTCTTGTTAAAATTTACATATTTGGAATCTGCAAAAAAACCATATTCGTTTCTAAAATCTCATAAAAAATGGAGGTGTGCAGCATAATCAGATGAATGGCTAAACACGAGCATATTGAAAATTTGGATATAATGTTGAATTAGCCATGGTTTATCATACTCCAAGGCATAGGCATGTTGAATCCGAAGCAAAGTACGAAGCAGACACATAGGCATAAGAATTCCATGCAAGCATGGCTCGAGGCTCATCCTTATCATTTGGAGGGTATACATTTTTGAAGTTAAGCAAAACGGGAGCGTATTTTAGTGAAGCAAAATGGGAGCGCGTTTTAGTGAAGCACAACGTGCGCGCATTTTTAAATAATACAATGAGTTATTGTTTTGTCAATTATAATT
>LPNX011127494.1:387170-411859 GCA_001517045.1 Pseudotsuga menziesii | reverse complement strand
AGGACCCCCCCCCTCCACTCTATCTTTGTCTCTCTCTCTCTCACACACACATCCCTATGTCTCCCCTTACCACTAAGGACCCCCCCCATTTTGCACGTTTTATTAAATCAAAACAGGAGCGCGTTTTATTGAAGCAAAACAGGAGCGCGTTTTATTGAAGCAAAACAGGAGCGCGTTTTATTGAAGCAAAATGGGAGCGTGTTTTATTGAAGCAAAACGAGAGCACGTTTTAATGAATCAAAACAGGAGCATGTTTTATTGAAGCAAAATAGGAGCGCGTTTTTGTGTACTATCATAATTGGCATGCATGTTGGTAGCCTTGGGACTAGGCTTAACAGGGTTAGGATTGCTTGGGATGATTTCTATTTTATGGATCAAGAGTGATTGACTTCATTCTACCATTGCATCTAAAAGATCCCTCAACTTTGTGCACTCACCCATCATTAAATAATGCCCGGATGTCATGCATGCAGGAGGCCTTTGGCTCTAGTGGCCCTCTTCGAACCAATGGTGATATAATATTGATGCCGTAGATCTTCTATATATGGCATCAGTGTTCAGCTGATTCCTTGACTGTCAGTACCTACTCGAACCTATAGGAATCACATAGGTTAGCGGGTTAGTCCTCAATTGCTAAGCAAAAGAGGACATTACAATCCCCCCCCGCTCGAATTTGCTTGTCCTCAAGCAACTGTAAAGTTGGGTGCTGTAATACCTGTTCTACTTCCCAAGTAACCTCCTCTATAGGAAGATCTTTCCATTGAACCAAGTAATATTTGATGATTTTGTTCCTCACTTTCCGCTCTCACACCTCTAGGATGGACTCCAGAATTAGAACCAATTGCCCCTCGTCATCAAGGGGAGGTAGCTCGGAAGATGTAACAATCTGTTAACCAACCACCTTCTTGAGATTGGAGACATGAAATACGTTGTGAATCTTGCTCTCTGGGGGTAGTTATAGCTCATATGCTACCTCTCTGACCTTCCCAATTATCTTTTATGGACCATAGAAATGAGGTTGGAGTTTTTCTGCTCCTTTCTTTTTAAGAGATGACTTTCGGTAAGGTTGGAGGCATAAATAAATGAAGTCTCCCACCTCAAAACTGCACTCAACTCTGTTCCTATCTGCATATATATTCTATTGATTCTGAGTAGCCTGTATGTTCTCCCTGAGTATCTTGAGGATATCTTGACCCTTTTGAATCCACTCCTTGGCCTTTGGGGCCCTGGTATCGCCAAATATATGGTCTGCAAAAGTGGAAGCATCATACCCATACAGGGCTTGGAAAGGGGTCATCCTAATGGTCATATGGCAAGTGGTGTTGTAACAATGTTCACCCAAGTGTAACCATTTGATCCATGTCCTCTGCTGACATGATACATAATTTCTCAAGTATCCCTCATCCATTTATTAACAATCTATGTCTGCCCATCACTCTGTGGATGATAACTGGTGCTCATGGCTAACTAACTTGGTCCCCACTAACTGGAAAAGCTCTTGTCAAAAGGCTCCTTTGAATTTGTTGTCCCTATCACTGAGAATGGTCTTGGGTAAGCCATGGAGTCTAAATACCTCTCTGAAAAATAGTTCTGCTACCTATGCTGCTGAATAATCTGATGATATGGAAAAGAAGTGAGCAAACTTAGTCAATATGTCCACTACTATGTACAGGCAGTCTCTGCCTTGGACCTTGGGCAGCCCAGTAATGAAGTCCATAGAAATTATCTCCCATTTCTGCTCGGGAATAGGTAAGGGATGTAGTAAACCAGCCAGGTGGATGTGCTCTATTTTGTTTTGTTGGCACAAGCTGCACTCCCTCACATGTTGTATCACATCTTTCTTGAGGCCCTTCCATGAGAACCTTTCTCTAATATGTCTGTAGGTCTTGAGAAACCCCTGATGCCCTGATAATGGTGAATCATGCGATGTTTGTAAGATTTTATTCTTGAGGGGAGACTCTAGATCCAAGAAGATTCTATTTTTGTAGTATATCATATCATCAATGACCCTGTACCTATCATCCTAAATATGTCCATCCAATAGCTCGCAAGCAAACTTATCTTTGGAGTACTCAACCAAAAGATGAGACTTCCAATCTGATGAGATGCTCATAAGGGATAAAGTAGCTGGTCATCTAGAAAGTGCACCGACCACTACATTGCTCTTCCCCTTTACGTACTCAATCTCAAAGTCATAAGCCTGAATTTTACCTACCCATTTCTGTTGTCTCTCGTTTAGCTCTTTCTGCTGTAGGAAGTATTTCAGGCTGTTGTGATCTGTCTTAACCTTGAACCTAGCACCTACTAAGTACTGCCTGAACTTGGTTAGCACATCGAGGATAGATAATATCTCTTTGTCATATATCGAATAGTGACGCTCATAGTCTTTGAGCTTGTTTCTCTCAAATGAAATGGGGTGGTTGTTCTACGTCAAAACTGCCCCAATTCCCTCTCCTGAAGCATCACATTCTAACACAAAGGATTGAGAAAATTCTAGTAAAGCTAATACTGGGCATGAACTCATTACCTCCTTCATTTTATCGCATGTTTGTTGTGCTCCCTCCGACCAACTAAATGCTCCCTTCTTGGTAAGATCTGTGAGGGGTTCGGTCATCTGTGAGAATCTGCTGACATACCTCATGTAGTAGGTGCAAAGGCCCAAAAAGCCCCTCAATTCTATCAAATTTTTAGGTGCAGGCCAATCCAAAATTGTCTGAATCTTCTCTAAGTGCACCTGGACCCCATTGTCCCCTATCACATGTCCTAAGTACAACATCTCCTGTGTGCTAAGCTCACACTTGGACATTTTTGGCATATAAAGACTGCTCCTATAGAATACCAACTACTTCATCAAGATGTCTCAAATGTTCTTCCCAAGTCCGACTGTATATCAATATGTCGTCGAAGAATACCATAATATATTTACGCAACTGTGTCCTGAAGATATGGTTCATGCATGATTATAAAGTAGCTGGTGCATTAGTGAACCCAAATGGCATCACTAGAAACTCATAATGTCCATAGTGGCAACGAAAAATGGTCTTTGGAACATCCTGTTCCCTAACCCGAATCTGATGGTACCCTAAGCGGAGATCAAATTTGGAAAAGTACTTTCCCCCCCTATAGTTCATCCATTAATGTTGGAGCAGGGTCCCGCAGCTATAGAAGAAGCTGCCAATTTAGCAGACAGACAGTTTTGGTGGATAGACAAGATAGAGCCACGACGCCGTAGTAGGTTTCCAACTGCAGAGCAGAGCCGAAAACTGTGACTTTTAAGATAGAGAAAGTCAAGGAAGACGACGGTACTTGAGCGGCCGAGATGAGAGAGCTCACCCACTGCATTGAAGGCAGCAGCAGAAGATAGGAGGGTTTAGCTACCCTCATAGAGGAAAAGGAGCAATGAGGCTGAGGCATTCAAGACAAAGGACAACAAGGGAAGCAGCACTGGTACCCATGGTCAGCGCTGGGAAGCATGGAAGACTGCAGGAAGTTGTGGTGAAGGGAAGCGGTGAATAGTAACCATGATCAGTGTCGAGAAGCATGGAAGACCGCAGATAGCTGTGGTGTGACGGATAGCGACTACCTCAAAGTACAGATATGCCGAATGTCACTAGTTAGGGTTTGGGTTACTATTGGGATAGGCCCACAGTGTTGTAATGGAGAGACCTTCGGGCCGCCTATAAAGGGATGTATTTTGTATTGTAAAAGGTTGGCGGGTTGGCATTTTGAGCATTTGAATCCATCCAGCTAGCTAGTTAGCCATTGAGTCTGTTAGCTCACAGCTACCTTGTGTTGTAATAGAGTTGAGCTCTGGTTCTGTTATTAGCTGTAGTATCTTACTGTAACCAGTAGCTGGCTCATAGAGCATGCATGTAACAATCCGTAGGGATCGACAGAGAGGGAAGAGTATATTGTAAGAGAGGCAATATAGAGATAGAGAAGAGATCTAAGAGAGAAGATCTCAAGCTGCATATGCGGTGCAACAGAACTGTGTTTACCTTCCCCTGAGATATAATAGAAACACAATTCTGTGGATGTAACTTCCATCTTGGAGGTGAACCACGTTAAAATCAAGTGTTATGTGATTGAGTTATGTGTTGTGTTTACTTCTTGCTTCTATCAGCTATTATATGAACCTTGTTTACAGTTTAATGTATGTATGCGTTATTCAATTCATAGCAATATAGAAGGATAGATATAAGTTGAAGTCTTTGGCATGTTGTATGCAGGTTCATGTATGCTTTTCTTGAAACAGTCACTAGTCCCAGTGTTAAACAGCCTGTCGTGTTGAGTCCTGCAAGTCGACACGAACAACGCTAACTGTGCTGAGCCACGGGAGTAGGATATCGCAGGGAGGCGATACTGCATCGGCAGAGGAGCTGCGGTGCACGATACCGTAGGTTAAGGACTTAGCATTGAGAAGAAGTTATGTGTTACCTAGTGCACGGAGATGCGATAAGGATAGAGTCATCGTGAGTCAGTGGAAGTTGCGCGACGTGCAAAAGGAAACCATGCGAAGGGAAGAGAGAGATCTCATGGCTAGAAGAGCTTTGAGGTGAGGAGATCACGTGACGTGACCAGAGGGTCGCGCGACGTGCAGAGAAAGAGACTTCGCGGCTAGCAGAGCTGTGAGTCGCAAGTAGGATGCCACAGAACCTGGTCCAAGATGCTTGAGTCCTTGGCCAACCCATTAGAATCACTTCAGGTGAGACTTCAGGCCGCTTCACGGTCTGTCGCCGAAAGGGCCAGTGAGCTAGGGGTGTTGTTGGTTAAACACAGTAAACCCGGGTTTGCCCATGATAGCCAACAAATGGTTCCGTTGCCGGCTTTGAACAAACTGAGCACTGATGTTCTGGTGGCGCCCTACTAGAGATGAACTCAACGAGTGGGTTTGGTCTAACCTGAAAGAGTTTGCCGAACGAGAGAACAGGAGTCCTAAACTAAACACAGAGGCCTGGTTATAGAAACGTGTCCTTACAGACATCCATGCGATATTTTTTACGACCTTTGGAAATGAGCTTTACGACTGGTTATCAAAGTTGACCGATACAGGCATATTCAAAAAGAAAAGAGACATTGTCTGGACACCGGAGCTGATTCGGACCATGGAGAACCTTGATAACCCCCTCACGAGAGCAGTAGACTTCTGGCTTGCGAGTGACGTGCTAGGAGGCTTCATCACAGAGTTTGCAGTTGACCAGAGGAAAATATTCAGCGAGGCTGAGCGCTACTTCTTCAAAGGATATCTTGGTAAGTACCTAAGATCTTTAAACTTGTCCATTAAGATGCTATTACATGAAAAAGGAACAATGGATCTAGTTTCAGATGAATAAGTAGAAATAGTAATGTCACAAGAGTTTGAAAGTGATTTTGATGACATTGGAAGAACACGAAGTGGAAAGAAGTATAAAGTAGATTTCAGGTCTCCAATATTTGAAGACAGTACAGATAGTCCTCGATAGCAGAGTCATAGTACCATAGAAGGAACAGAGGGGGGTATCCCTTACCACTCTTACACCCCACAGAAACAGACCGAGACTCAGAAAAATCCCGTAGGAACTCCATCCAGTAGCTCACAAACAGCACCTACCACCACTACATCACCTCCACCTACACCGCCGAGTGGTAGTAACATAGTAAATCAACATCCACCCACATAGAAATAGGATGGGGGATGATATGAAGCTACCTATATTTAAGGGAGCAGGGGCAGAAGACCCAGAGAAGCATTGGTTTCTATGTGAAGCCATGTGGACCATTAAAACAATCAATGACGATAACCTTAAACTTGTACAGCTGGTCACCACAATAAGAGATCGAGCATTAACATGGTACATAAAGTATACCACAGTACCCAGGACACTTGCCCAGGTCAAGACCGCCATGATTAAAGAGTTTAAGAAACCTAAGTCTGAGTCACAGTGTATTACAGAACTCAAAGACATCAAGCAGCTACCTACAGAGTCGGTGTGGGACTTTGATCAGAAATTCAAAGCCCTGATCAACCAAGTCAGTTTTGAGTTCACGCTGGAGCAGCATAAGGAATGGTTTATTGCAGCGCTGCTCCCTCACATTAGACTGTCGTTAATGCAGCAGAAACTCCAGATGCAGGATGACGAGTTGGAGATGGCGATGAAACTAGAGGCTTCACCTCTAGCTAAGAGCAGTACAGGCATGGAAACCTTACAAAACCAATTGGCTAATCTCACATTACAGATGCATGAACTTAAGAAAGGGAAAGAGGTTGCGCAAGAAATATGGTGCGTAAAATGTAAAGCACAAGGCCATAGTAAAGACAATTGTCCATTCTTTGTAGAATATATAGCAACGGGGTCTCCTAACCCCTTACCATAGACCCACGGGCCGTGGTGTGAAATATGCAAAACATAAAGACATCTACCTAACCAGTGCCCTCTACTTCAGAAGTACGTGCAGAAACCCAAGAACTTATACTGCATCTTCTACAAGTCTGTAGGCCACAATGAACATGATTGCAGAGCCTATGATCTCATGGTTGGAGCAAAGCAAGACTTGTACAGAGTCCAGTCAGAGACACAGGGTCCAGCAGCAGGACCACAGCCTGATCCGTCTTACGATGGCCATGGAGGAGGATTCAGAGGACGAGGCCGTGGAGGAGGATTTGCATGAGGAGAAGGTTTTGGCCGTGGTCGCGGACCAGTTACTTGTTACAACTGCGGAGTTGTAGGACACTATGCTAGGGACTGTCAGAGCCCCACTACCACTTGTAACTACTGGAAATCTTATGATCATACTATAGCGGAGTGCCCTACCTTGATAGCTAATATCAGAGAACCTAAGCTAGCAGCACACCAGAACATCCAGCTTATTGCTAGTGAGCAGAAAGAGCCAGAACCAAGAGTCAATATTGTGACTCGTAGCGGTGTTTCTACCAGTGGGACATCACAGGAGACGGAAAAGAACACAGGGCAGGAGTGGGTACGCAGAGCTCCCAGTAAAGCAACACCACTCGACCTGCAGAAGAACAAATGGACATTTTAGGAAGCTAAGTCTTTCTTTGATGAACCTACGTAATCAGAATCACAGGTACCGCCATCTAGGGGCTTACCGCAGCAAGCACCTTGTGGCGATAGCCTTGTACAGACATCGTAGGCTACCACATCAGGAAGATGCGATGAAGATGAGATGACAGGAAATGTACATTCCTTCCTACGGAGTTTTTTAAAACTTGTAAGAAATGAGCAAGCTATCACAGAACTTCAGCGCATCATAGATCAGTGTCAGCCATCTTCTTCTGTGAGCAGTACACCGTGTGCTATTCATAATATTACAGGACATACAAGAACATGAAGAGAGATGCGACTCACAGCGCAGGTTGGAGAGTTTGAAATGGATGAATTGATCCTAGATCTAGGATCGGACGTGAATGTTCTGACTAAGCAGACATGGGAACAGATGGGTAGCCCTAAGTTAATCAGATCGCCTATCGATCTGAGAATAGATAATCAGCAGAGAGTGTCACCTCTGGGTCGGTTACCGCAGGTACCAGTTGACATTGATGGAGTTCGTAGCTTCGCAGACTTTAAAGTTATAGAAATCATTGGTGATAGTAGACCGTATCCAGCACTATTAGGCATTGATTGGGAAATCGGTAACATGGCTGTTATTGACCTAAAGAGAAGACAAATGACCTTTGAGGACACGCAAATCCAGGTCATTGCACCGTTGGATCCTTTTTAGGGTCCTAGATATATCGAACCTATCCGAGCAGAGGAGGAGGCACGTAACATGGAAAGTCTCTATCAGATGACCACAAACCAGAGCGACTACGTCAATCCGACAGAAGAAGGGAACATTAGTTGGCGATGCGACAGCTCATGTGCATCAGATTCAGATGTTGGTCTAGAGAACTGGCAGAACAGACTTCACGAAGTCTCAGCACGCAGATGCGCGTACTTGACTAAGTCACTGCGATGGATTAGTGCAGAGATCAATGAGATTCCATCATTTCATGGCTTAACAGATATACAGGACTTTCTCGAGCAGTTTGAACAACAGATTCCTCACGAGCATAGGATCGCAGCTATGGACCTTGCAGTATGAGTCACACCTGCAAGATGGTGGTATGCACATAAAGAGAACATCACATCATGGGATGATATTAAAAGATTGATGGCGATCAGATTTTCTGTCGACAGAGAGTATGTCCAACAGAAATACACAGGAGAGAGTGACCCTAGGACACATATTCAGACATGCGAACAGAGCTGGTCGGACATTCCCGAGGATGAATGGGTTCACCGATTCATTCATACTTTGGATACAGTTCCAAGGAACTGGTATACAGAAACTGAACTGCGTAAGGGAACAACAACATGGCCACTTATGATAGACAGCTTCCTACTCACCTTCGCTTTTGAATATGAGTATCCAAAGGTTGATCAGGCCCTACAAGTAATAAAGAGTAAGATATTTGAAGATTGTACCATATCAGTATCAGTTCAACCTGAGTGGGCTATCCAGCTAAAAGAGGCATTAGAGTGTTATAATTTTGCATCTGAACCAGAGGAGGAGGATGAAGATCCTCGTAACACCAACATTCTGGAGTCAAAAGGGACTCGCAATGTTGAGGGACCACAGTTAGAAATTCCAGCAATTACAGAGCCCACCAAGATAAAAAAAATCAATATTGGCACAGACACATAACCTAAGTTTGCCTCTATTGGAGACTATTGGAACGATGAAACAGTCGGACAGATTGAAGACTTGTTACATGACTATCAGGACCTATTTCCCACCAAGTTCACAGAGATGAAGGGAATAGTTGGAGACTTGGGAGTCATGAGGATACCATTGAAGGAGGATGCTAGACCAGTCAAGCAGCGTCCATATACATTAAATCCGCGCTACAAAGAAAAAGTAAAGGACAAAATCGATAAGATGCTAGCAGCAGGCATCATTGAGCTGGTAGATGAAAGTGAATGGGTTAGCCCCGTGGTCGTGCAAGAGAAGAAAACCAAAGGAGACATCAGGATCTGTGTTGATCTGCGCAAGCTCAATGATGCATCACTTTATGATCCATTCCCGACACCGTTCACTGATGAGGTATTAGACAACGTGGGAGGACAGGAGGTCTACTCCTTCACTGATGACTTTTCAGGCTACCACCAAATCAGAATACATCCAGAAGATCGATCCAAGACCACCTTTGCAACAGAATGGGGCTCGTTCTAGTATACGGTAATGCCCTTTGGTCTTAAGAATGCACCAGCTATATTTTCTAGAGTAGTAGTTGCTGTATTTAAAGAATACATCCATAAATTCCTAGAAGTATATTTTGATGATTGGACTATATTCGGCCTAATTGAAAAGCATATAGGAGATTTAAGACTGATGTTAGAGAAATGTAGGCAGTACCATATTTCTCTAAACTTGAAGAAATGTATATTTTGTGCACCATTTGGTATTTTGTTGGGTCACATTGTTTGCAGACAAGGCTTGATGGTAGATCCCGCAAATATTGCCATCATTGTAAATCTTCCAGCACCCAACTCAGTCAAGCAACTGAGAACAGTACTTGGTCATACTGGGTATTACAGAAAGTTCATCAAGGGCTATGCAAAGATCACAGTACCAATGGAGAAATTGTTAAAGAAAGATGTAAAATTCCTATGGAATGAGGAATGTCAGCAGAGCCTAGACACACTTAAAGAGAAGATGGTTACAGCGCCCATCCTAGTATTTCCAGATTGTACTAAGACATTTCATGTACATGTGGATGCATCTAGCATCGCACTAGGGGTTGTCTTAACACAACCAGGAGAAGGGGATATTGATCACCCTATCGAATATTCTAGTAGAAATCTATCGACGGCAGAAAAGAACTACACCACAACGGAAAGAGAAGGCCTAGCTATGGTGTATGCGCTGCAGAAGTTCAGGCACTACCTATTGGGTGCCTCGTTCAAAATGTTTACTGACCATTCCACATTGAAGTATCTGGTCAATAAGCCAGTGTTAGGGGGGAGAATCTGCAGATGGCTACTACTCTTTTAGGAGTATGATTTTGAAATCATTGTTAAACCAGGAAGATTGAACATTGGACCTAATCATCTGTCGCGGATAGACTCAGGAGAAGAGCCAAGTAACCTAGAGGACAATTTGCCAGATGCGCAGTTGTTTTCTATCCAGATCGCAGACAACTACTATGCCGATATTATTCACTTTCTCACTACAGGATTAACACCTGATGAGTTCACTAAGCAGCAAAAGAAGCAGTTGGTTGTTAAAGCAGCAGACTTCACCCTGATCGCAGGACACCTATACAAGTTAGGACCAGATGAATTTTTGCGCAAATGTGTGATGCCGCATGAAAAAGACGCTATTATTAGAGAGGCACATTCAGGAACCGCAGGAGGTCATTTCGCAGGAAAGCCGACTGCGCAGAAAATCCTAGCCGCGAGATTATGGTGGCCTACGTTGCATAAGGATACCAAGGACTTTTGCAGATGATGTGATATCTACCAAAGGATAGGAAAACCCTCGCGACACGATGAAATGCCACTACGACCGCAGGTTACACTGCGCGCATTTGACAAGTGGGCTATAGACTTTGTGGGTCCTATCAACCCACCAGGAAAGCGTACTGGCGTGAGTTATATTATCACTGGAACAGAGTACCTCACCAGATGGGCAGAGGCCAAAGCAATAAGAAATTGTGATGCTGCTACAGCCGCACAGTTCCTTTTTGAGAACATCATAAGTAGATTTGGATGCCCAGTAATTTTGATGAGCGATCAAGGCACACATTTCTTGAACTGCACCATTGAGGCCTTGACAGAAGAATTCCAGATTCAGCACCATAAGAGCACTCCCTACCACCCACAGGCTAACGATAAGGTGGAGGCCTTTAACAAGATTTTAGAAAACGCTCTTACTAAGATCTGCAACAGCCAAAGGAATGATTGGGACCTCAGAGTTAACGCTGTATTATGGGTGTATAGGACCACATGCAAGAAACTTACAGTACACACACCTTTCATCTTGGTGTATGGACAGGAGGTTGTTATGCCTATGGAGTATACTCTTCCTAGTTTACGAATCACTCATTTCACCGGGATGACTGATACAGACACAGTAGAGGAAAGGCTAGCACAGCTGCTTGCCTTAGAGGAAGACAGATTCATTGCCAAATTCCATCAGAAAGTGCAGAAGGCACGAGAAAAATCTTGGCATGACAGACACATTAAGAGTAAGACTTTACATATCGGAGACCTAGTACTCCTCTATGAACCTGTAAATTCACTAAGTTTCCAAGGAATTTCAAGACGCATTGGCTGGGGCCATATCAGATACAGCAAGTTACAGAGGGAGGTGTCATTCAACTCAGCCAGCTGAATGGGGAGCTTCTTCCCACATTGATTAATGGAAGTAGGCTTAAGCTCTATAGTGATAGCCACCCCACCTCTCAACCCTAGCTTAGCCAGTTTATGGTGGTGCAGATGTCCAGTGTAGTTGAAAGGAGGCATCGCACCGGGAACTAGTCTACACCGGCAGGTATCATAAGTATGACGAATCGCATAAGGATGGTTAATTTTGTGCAAGTCATGAGTGGCTTGGAAAAAAAGAAAAAAAAATGCTTGTTTGTTTGCGCAGGTGATGCGGTGTTGCAGCACAGCAGTGCGATGTTTCCCCATGCCACGTATCCAGTTTTGCAACCGACAGAGGGCCCGTCACGTCGCCCTCTGATAGGTCGTTAATGAGGAAATGACCGGTATCCCTTACCGTAGATTTGGCAGCAGCATAATTAAGTTTCCATATTTGGCAAATCTTCGACGAGATCGGATTCTGTACACACACGTTTTGGGGGAAACGTGATCGAATTTCAGCATTTATTGAGGATTGGATGACGGGTGTGGTCTCGTCCATGTAATTATGACGACCGACGGGTCCAGTCAAGATGACCGTTGCGTCCGGGATTGCTTCCTTTGGCATAAAAGCAGAAATTGTTCATTCGAGAGGGTTACACTTGCAAAAACCCGAGAGCTATAGAGTAAGCTGTTCAGAGTTTCCTGTGCAGAGTTCACCCAGTTACAAAGTGTTGTGATTCCCAGAGTTTGAAGCCATTGCACGCCCAAGACATTCCACCAAGTGGGTTCTGTCCGAGGAGGAACCTATAGGCGACATTTTGAGAAGGTTTGAGCTTCACGACATTGCAGGTGTTATGACGACATCGCTTAAGGGTGCCCAGCCAGGATCATCACAGACCATACAGCCACCACAAACGAGGAGCCAGTCTCAGATAGCAGAAGAATCTAATTCGGAGTTGGAGGAAGAAGTTCATACTGCAGCAGACTACATTATGCCACGAGCTGAAGGCGCACCAGAAGTAAAAATTCCCAAGAGTGGTAAGTTTCCTGTTCCCATACCACAGATTGATTCTCAAGTAAGGGAAGATGGAGACCTATTAGGATATGCAGCTGTTGCTAAATTCATAGATTATAACCTGGCCGACGCTAAGACATATCCCCAATTCCAGCCGGACCAGTACCTTACAATTCAGAAGAACCCAAGGACAGGTGCAGATGACTATATTCCCATGGACCATGTTCAGATCCTTGAGCGCTCAGGCCTGCTCAATCTATTGAGACTACCACATTTCGGACGCGGCGCAGAGGTTAATGTCGTGGTGCGCATCCTACTGTCTTGTTTACATGGAGTTTACCTTTGGCTTGGTAACAAGGTCGACCTGAATGTCGACCTCATACATCGCATCACCGGACTATCCAAGACTGGTCAGCACCCGACAATAGATACAACAGGGAAGACCAAGGAACCCAAGCTATCACCCACCCTAGTTGCCAGGTACCAACTACAGAGAGGAGGTCGAGCTTACGATATTGCAAGAATATCAGACAAAACACTCAGCTTTATAGCTAGCTTGCTTGCAGGAAAACTGTTAACTAAGGTCCAACCCAAGGAAGTTACAGGGTCCATAATTAAACTTGCCATAAATGTTGTAGAGGGGGAACATTTCAACTGGTCTTTATTTTTGTTAAATATGTTTCAGGCAGATTGTTTTGTGGCACAGGATGAGGCCACCCACCATTTTCATTTTTCATGGTTGATTATACTCTGTGCATTTGTAGGGTGGAAGAAGCCTCCCCATACCCAATATAGGCAGCTAGCAAGCGGCAAGCCCAGAGGGGTGCGCTATACAAACCTGTGGGAGACTAACCACCCAAAAAAGAAAAAGCTCAATGTGATAGTATTCTATGAATACTATACGCTGCTGAAGAAAGTCATCCTAGAAGTACCACGGATCAGCAAGGAGGTTGTAGACACATATGATGCTCGACTTAATTTTATGGTGGATTGCCATAGAATCAACCTAAGACCAAAGAGGACTACAAGGGATGATTGGGCTCCTGGCTGGTTTAGGATGACAGCGCAGGATATCGAAGGCATCATTAAAGACTTTGATGACCAATGGAAACGAGAATACGAAGATACCACACCTCTAGACAAGGGTAAAGATAGAGTAGAAACCCAGAAACAGGATGAAGAGGATACATCAGAAGAGGAGCCCATGAAGAAAAAACAAAAGGTTACAAACCCAACTGGGGAGATTAAATTGACAGCTGATGACTATGACCAAATCGCAGTAAGAATAAGGGACAGAATGAGCGACACATTTCAGGCGATGCAGGCATCGCAGGGCAAGCTGCAGGGGGCCATAGACCAGCAGTTAGGCGAGTTAAAAACACTGACTGAGAAAACTGCCATAATCTACACTCAGTTGAGCAAGGTGCCAACAGGAGAAATTTCGAAACAGTCGATCTCCCGTGATGAGATCCTAGCAAAGGGTCGTCTCAACATAGTTTTGATTCCACCAGGGAGCATCAAATTCCCTGCATCGATGACGGATCCACCAGTACAGTTTAGGCAACCTGTTGAGCTTAACCTCGCAGAATTTCACATTGATCAGTTGCAGATAATCTAGCAGCAGCTAAGCGCAGAGCTCAGGGGTAGGAGAGCTTGTGACTTATCAAGAAAATACGCAGCTGATGCAGAAGAATGCAGCACTCGCCACTAGTTTTCAGAAGAAGGCAGATGAAGTACGAACATATGAAGAAAGGAAAGAGGATCTTTCTCAAGTTCTACAAAGCATCGCATTGGAGTTACCCCAATGCCACATTGAATTCGCCTTGCCTCTTCTGCAAAAGGTAAGAAGGGTTGCAGAGAGAGAAAAGGCTCTGGAGGAAACAGTAGCCAGGATGGAAGAAGCAAAGGCCAAGATGGAAGAAGACCACCAGGCGCAGATCGAGGAGCTTGAGGCTCGTGCACGAGACACTTCCCAGAAAGACAAGCAAGCGAGAGTAGAGGCCTTTCGACTCGTTTCTGCACAGATGCAGTCTCGCATCGACGATGCACTATCAGTACTAAATGATGCGACGAACACATGGTCGGACTTGGATCAGCCGCCTGAGAAAGTAGAAATCTAGCAAAATATTCAGTAGATAGAGAATACCACGGCGGCAATGAAAGAAGAAATTAAGAGCTTAGCAGCTCTTCAGAAGATGAGGAAGACAAAGGAGATGAACCGCTTGCAGCAGGAGGCACGGCGATTAAGAACAAAGGAGATACACATCAATGACCTGCTTCAACCCTACCAGGAGCAAATCACTGAGTTAGTCAATACGATTGAGCAGAAAGTGAAGGAGTTCACTACCACCGGAGAGGAAACTGACGCAACAGAAGATGACAGTATTAGTCAAGCTTTGTTTGACTCGGCATGAGAGTGTGTCGAAGTGATGCAGAAGGAAGTCGCAGGACTTCACGACAGGTTGCAACGGACTTCGTAGGAATCCAAGGAGAAGCTACAGCAGGAGAAGCCCGTTGATAGTGGCTTGGGGACGAGCCACAAGTAAGTGTTAGGGTACTGTTGGAGCAAGGTCCCGCAGCTATAGAAGAAGCTGCCAATTTAGTGGACAGACAGTTTTGGCAAATAGACAAGATAGAGCTACGACGCCGTAGCAGGTTTCCAGCTGCAGAGCAGAGCCGAAAACCATGACTTTTAAGATAGAGAAAGTCAAGGAAGACGACGGTACTTGAGCGGTCGAGATGAGAGAGCTCACCCACTGCATTGAAGGCAGCAGCGAAAGATAGGAGGGTTCAGCTACCCTCATAAAGGAAAACAAGCAATGAGGCTGAGGCATTGAAGACAAAGGACAGCAAGGGAAGCAGTGTCGGTACCCATGGTCAGTGCTGGGAAGCATGGAAGACTGCAAGAAGCTGTGGTGAAGGGAAGCGGTGCATAGTACCCATGATCAGCATCGGGAAGCATGGAAGACCGCAGAGAGATGTGGTGTGACGGATAGCGGCTACCTCAAAGTACAGATACGCCGACTGTCACTAGTGAGGGTTTGGGTTACTGTTGGGATAGGCCCACAGTGTTGTATTGGCGAGACCTTCGGGCCGCCTATAAAGGGATGTATTTTGTATTGTAAAAGGTTGGCGGGTTGGAATTTTGAGCATTTGAAGCCATCCAGCTAGCTAGTTAGCCATTGAGTCTATTAGCTCACAGCTACCTTGTGTTGTAATAGAGTTGAGCTCTGGTTCTGTTATTAGCTGTAGTATCTTACTGTAACCAGTAGCTGGCTCATAGAGCATGCATGTAACGATCCGCAGGGATCGACAGAGAGGGAAGAGTATATTGTAAGAGAGGCAATATAGAGATAGAGAAGAGATATAAGAGAGAAGATCTCAAGCTGCATATGCGGTGCAGCAGAACTGTGTTTACCTTCCCCTAAGCTATAATAGAAACACATTTCTGTGGACGTAACTTCCATCCTGGAGGTGAACCACGTTAAAATCGAGTGTTATGTGATTGAGTTATGTGTTGTGTTTACTTCTTGCTTCTATCAGCTATTATATGAACCTTGTTTATAGTTTAATGTATGTATGCGTTATTCAGTTCACAGCAATATAGAAGGATAGATATAAGTTGAAGTCTTTGGCATGTTGTATGCAGGTTCATGTATGCTTTGCTTGAAACAGTCACTAGTCGCAGTGTTAAACAGCCTGTCATGTTGAGTCCTGCAAGTCGACACGAACAATGCTAACTGTGCTAAGCCACGAGAGTAGGATATCGCAGGGAGGCGATACCGCATCGACAGAGGAGCTGCGGTGCGCGATACCGTAGGTTAAGGACTTAGCGTTGGGAAGAAGTTATGTGTTGCCTGGTGCGCGGAGATGCAATAAGGCTGGAGTCATCGTGAGTCGGTGGAAGTTGCGCGACGTGGAAAGGAAACCATGCGAAGGGAAGAGAGAGATCTCGCGGCTAGAAGAGCTGTGAGGCGAGGAGATCGCGTGACGCGAGCAGAGGGTCGCGTGACGCGCAGAGAAAGAGACTTTGTGGCTAGCAGAGCTATGAGTCACAATTAGGATGCCACAGAACCTGGTCGAAGACACTTGAGTCCTTGGCCAACCCATTAGAATCACTTCAGGTGAGACTTCAGGCCGCTTCGCGGTCTGTCGCCGAAAGGGCCAGTCAGCTAGGGGTGTTGTTGGTTAAACACAGTAAACCTGGGTCTGCCCATGATAGCCAAAAATTAACTCATCAATCCTAGGGATGGGATACCTGTTCTTTATGGTCTTCTTATTGAGTGCCATGTAATCAATGCGCATGCGTAAGGTTCCATCATTTTTCTTCACTGGCACCACTGAAGATGTAAAGGGACTGGAGCTAGGTTTGATGTATCCCAGCTTGAGTAGTTCCTTAATTGTACTCTCTACCTTTTGGGATGTCTGTAAGGAGTGGTGATAACTTCTTGGGTCCCCTCCTCTAACTCAATAATGTGCTCAAATCCCCTATCTGGAGGTCAACCTACTGGAAGGTCTCTGAATACTACCTTGTGCTTCTATAGTAAGGCCTCTATATATGTTGGATGTTGTGTGGCCTCATCTGGTGGTTCCCTGAAGGTAACCATACACTCTGCAACCCACTCAATATATCCCTGCCGAAGTACTGCCTCCATCCTGTGTGATGTCACTATTGTGGGAGGATAGGTATTCATCCCTCTCAATAGCACCTTCTATCCTTCTACTCCTGTAAACTCCATCCCCATGGTTTAGTAATTTGTGGAATACTTCCCTATGGAATACAGCCACTGAACTCCTAGTACCACATTCATGTCAGGTACATCTACCACATAGAATGTCTCTATCACTGTATAATTCCCAAGCGTTACCTTTAATTTAGGAATCCTCTGACTACACTCCATGGTGTGACCTGCTGCTACTACTGAAAACCCATCAAAGCTCTCAGTCTGAATGTCTCTCTTTTTAAACCATGCAGCATCAATAAAGTTGTGGGATGCCCCACCATCTATTAATACTCCCACTTGGTGGCCCTGTACGGTACCTCTGATCCAAAGAGTGTGGAATCTAGGAACCCCTGTCATGGTAGCAATGGTACCTCCTGAGGCCTATCCCTCAGCAACTATCTCTATTGTCTCTCCCTGCTCCTGATCCTGGTAATCCTCATCCTCCTCACTATCAGAATAAGCCTCTATGTAGTAGGCCTTTCCTTTTCCTGAACATCTGTGACCTGGTATCCATGGTTCCTGGCAAGTGAAACATAACTTTTTTCTTCTAAGGTCATGTTGGGTATCATTGTCCATCCATTCTTTCTTGGGCCATGGTTTCCTTTCTTTATCTTTAATAGGAACATTGGTCCTGGGAGGAAACCTGTTTTTGGGCACTGCATCCTGCAAGTCTCTATTCTGTCTGATGGCATCTGCTAGGGTGGTGGGACTATAAGACTTGACCCATCCCCGTAAGGTTTCAGTGATAGCCTCAGTGAACAACATAGTCAACCTGCTCTCTGATATATCTGTGACCATGACTGTTATCATCTGAAACTCAGAAATAAAAGCATATGCACTCCCTATCTGCTTGAGCTGTGTCAGCTCCCTAAAGTGTACCTCTGGATCTTTCCAATCAAACCGCTCAATGAGCCTCTGTGTAAAATCTATGTATGAGGTGATGGTGTTATGACCCAGTGTCACTAACCCATGGTACCACCACTCATGTGCTTCTCCGTCCAAATGCAAATTTTCCAATTTAATGGCATCTGTCTCAATCATGGGGCTGAGCTAGAAGTATGTATCCAACTTATGTACCCAATTCCTAGCTGGGCCACCCCAAGTGCCCTCAAAGGTAGGGATAGTCAGTTTCCCTACGATGCGTTGTACTTATAGTTCTGGGTGAATGGACTATTGAAATATTTGGGTTTGTTCTTACTTTTAAAGTGGGAGAAGTCAATGAAGGTCATGGATGAATGGAAGTCCTCTCCTAAAGCCCTATATTCTCTCAGATAGGCACTCATGGGTTCTTCTGGTTCTGCTTGTGCTAGAGGCACTGCAACTAGACTATCTAAGAATTGAGGCATTGTAGGTCAGAAAGGCTTGTATATATGGGGATGGATCTGCATTTTTGTATGTAAGTGCTCCCTACTACTACTAGTGGATACCCTATCACTGTTGGGAAATAAGGGACTATGTGGGGTGGGCCCATTCTTCTCAGTCATTTGCCTGAAGGTGCTCATTATTTCTTTTTTCCCAGTGGTGAGTTCTTTTATGGCTGATATGAGACTATTGAAAGCTATTTTATCATCATCGACCATTGTTTCTTTGCCTTTTTCAAATTGATACTCTCTGTTCCCCAAATCTATGTCCTCTAACTCCTCTTCTTTGTCTCTATACCTCTATCTACTGTGAGTAATGTTGTATGGGTCTCCTGGATTCATTTATAATTTTTGCATTCCCACAGCTGGCAAGGAAAATAGCTCTGATACCACTGTAATATCCCAAACTGATATTTTCCTGTTTATGTGTATCCTGTAGATGGCTAATAGACTTACTCCTTAATCAAATAGGAAAGACAACCCCAAACTTTGCATGCATGCAGTTGCATGCAAATATGTGCCCTAGAAAAATATTGAGATGCTATAAAATAGGAGAAATCAATGCATGTACATACCAGTATATAGATCAGTTGATGGTGAAGAGACTGGTCCCAGCATGCAAGGATTCTACCGGAGGAATAAGGAGATACACCAAATCATCCTCCACGGGTGAATGGACCCTCCTCTCAAACTATATAAGCTCCAGAATAATAAATAAGCTGCTGCTGGAAGCCCGGATGATGTGCAATAGGGTTATAATACCCCTCTGATGATGCTGGAAGCAGCATGCGGAAGTTCTGAACCCTTTAGGTAGGAAAACGAATTTCTTTGTCTCTAATCACGGTGTGACGGTGAAACCCTCTGGCTGGATGAATAATCAACCTCCCGAAATAACTACTGAATGTAACCTGATGATGAACTAGTGCTGAACCTGGATGATCCAACCTGATGATGAACTAGGGTAGATAGATTTCACTGCTGAAATACACCAATTAGTTGAGCATGCGCTCAACCCCAACTTAGCTCGTCGAGCTCTCCAATTCGACTCCACAAATCAATTATCACATAAGTGACTTCTCCATTCATTTTATCTTTCTTTTATAACTCTCAACTGCAAAAACCCTAACTTTTGACCTAATTAGGTCACTTTATCTTCTAATTTGCAGTTGACTTGCATGCATGCACATGGAGACTTAATCGGGTGCATGCATCATTAAATAATGCCTGGATGTCATGCATGCAGGCGTCCTTTGGCTCTAGTGGGCCTCTTCAACCCAATGGTGATATAATATTGATGCCCTAGATCTTCTATATATGGCATCAGGCTTCAGCTAATTCCTTGACTGTCAGTACCTGCTCGAACCTATAGGAATCACATAGGTTAGTAGGTTGGTCCTCAATGCCTAAGAAGAAGAGGACATTACATTGGTAAGCAGTTATGTTGAGTCAACCTCCAGTTGCACTTAGTTATATCACTTCCAATTATCCTAGCACCAGTTATGAATGCATGAAGGGAGAGTGGCACCTTTTCTCACTCACCTCATCACTTAACTAATTGTAGACTTATTTATACATGTGGATTTATACTAGTGAGAATCTAGCAGTGATTTAGACACACTGAATTAGTTAGTTAGTCAATCTGAGTTGGTAGATTTGAATCCTATCCATGCCATTTGAATCCTTTGTATTGTAACACCATTGTATTACTGATCAATGAATGGAGATTAATGTTGTAATTAGCTAATAAATTTTTATCATATTTGTCTCAAATGTGTGTTGTTCAGTGTACATTGTCTTTGATAAGTCCACTGCATAATTCTCTTCTCAATTGCTCTCATTTTCCTATAGATCAATGGTTCACAAATTTAACACATATGGATTACAAAATATTAATAGGTCTTGGTGTTATAATTGTTGTGCCATTTATATCTTCAAGCAATGAGTCCAATATTATTGATGTAGTAAAAGGAGAATGAAGATACACACTGAACAAATCAAACCACACAGGAAACGAATAAGTATAGCTCAGATAATTACAGTATCATTGTCATTAAATAAATCGGTGTTACAATAGTTTACATAAGGAAAACAATTCAAATCATTACGGATGAATTCGAATATCCCCACTATATGTGACTGTATCTGGCTGACTAGCTAACTAATGGTGTCTCAATCAATATCGGAGTCCAAATGGTTAACTCCAAATGTCTAGTCAAGTCACACAATCAGTAATAAACAGTTAACTCAGTCTAACTGAAGTGGTAGGTGAGCAAAGGAGCCTTATCCACATGCAACAATGCATAACTAGTGCTAAATGAAATGATTGTGATCTAACTAAGTGTAACTAGAAAATAACTAAGCCTAACTAGTTCCAGCTCTACCTAACTAAAGGAGGTTGGTGTCGGGACTCCCAGTGCATCCTAAAATGTAGGGATTGGCTTAGGAGGCTCCTAAACTGATGCATGCAAGTGTAGTCAGTAGCAGTTAGCTTCTAGCAGTTTTCCCCACACTCTAGTAATTGGTACATGTGGCCCCATTAGACCATGTGGACCAAATGGTACTATTGGGCTCATTTAATTAAATAAAACTCCTAAGTTAGGATAAAATAATCTAATAGACAGTTTGGTCAAGGGAGGATTATAAATACTAACACCCCCCCTAAATCCTAAATTGGACAACTGTGGGCCTTGGAAACAAGGCCATAAGTCACCCATATACAATCTATAAGATAAAATTTTGCTTAATACAACCAAGGAAATAGGGGAAAACCTTATGGGAACCCCCCCCCCCCCCCCCCCCGCCCTCACGATAAGCAAAAATCAGGAAATACAAGTTAAAAATTTGCAAAATCTTTTGTTGAAATTTGCAGCAATAATGCAGTGCTATAGTTATTATGTGCACCATCATATTGAATATATGCATGTGAACCTATGAAACCAAACAAAGTTATTGTGTCTAGAGGAATCTTCCTCTTTGGAAGAATAATAATGTGCTTAACTAAATCAGGAATATAGACAGTTGTAGGATGAAAACTGGACCCGTGTAGAGCAACTGAAATCAACTGATGAGAGAGAAAAGGTTCTTGAGAATTAAAATCATATGGGGAACACCCAAGAAACTAGTATATTGCAGCCTTGAACATAAAACCATGTGAGGAAAAATTAGGCCCAAGTTTTAGGAGCAAGTGTCCAAGCGGATGCAGAATGTCTCCAACTTTACTAGTTTTGTGAGGAGATGAGCATGTGATCAAAAAGGTAGGTAGAGAAAATATGGGACTATGGAGAGCGAATAATTGAGCTCCATAATATGATATAGCTTCATAAATAACCAATAATTCACAATATCTAATATCAACAATCTCATAACAAAAAACTAACATCGAATCCTCAGCAACAAAATTGAACGAGACTTGCAGTGCTTGATTTGTCACACCAAAATTGATGAAACCAATTACAAGTAATACTGAAATATATTGAATCTTAAAATCTGAACCAAATATTATCAGATCAGAAAATAAATTAGATCCAAATAGGTTCATATCATATCCAAAACTATGCTCTATCGAGATGGTATATGCACAATTTTCTTCTTCTTCAAAATTATGATTTTTGGTGCATGCAATCCTGTCGGAATTTACTGGAAGTTCTATATTAATGAGAGTGAATGGATCACTCCCATAATCTGATATTATTTCCAAAATATCCATGGTATTACTTATCTGCACACTAGCAACATCATTAGAGATAGATAAATCAAGTTCCTCTTCCTTTTCTGAAACAATCACCGGTAAACTATGCACAAAATTTAAAGAATCATTGGAAAAATTTTGCAAAGAATAGAAGGAGAGATTTTCTTCAAAAATAGAGATTTGAATGCCTTCTTCTAGATCATCCATGTGAGGAGATGAGATATCATAGATATCATACACTTCTGGAGCAGCAAGAAAAGGAGTCACTCCAAGGAGACTTTCTTCAATTCGAATTGACTGTAGGGAAAATTCCGCTTCTTATTCATCTTCAACAATTTTATTTTATGTAGGAGAGGCCATGAACTCATCATGATGGATTTAATCTGAACCTCTCTCAACATATGGGATTTTAGAGTCATCTCCCATAATACTAATAGGTCCTCCTAATAGAGGGAAAGTGATGAAGGATTTCCTGTAGGTAACCATATGGTTGGATGCTCCAGAATCTGTCAAATAAGCCTTTGACAGAGTGAGTCTTGCATGCAAGCATATATCATATTATTTAGTTTTCTCTTCATCATCAAACATCTCTTCACCTTCTAGAAGGGCAATATCGTTCTGTACACAAATATATTTCAACTGGTCGAGGGTCTTATTCATGCATGAGTCTTTTGGATGAAAACCCCTTATACAATAGGGACATATATCTTATCAAACTTCTTTTTCTTAGAGCCGGAGACTCCTTCGGAAGTATTTTGATTCTATTTAGGCTTTGAAACAACTTCTTTGGGCTCCTTTTGCTTAGATTTTCCTTTAGCTTGCGCTTTGGTAGAGAGTATCACTAGAAGAGCTTCATCTTTGGAGGTCTTAATGACTCCCATCCAGATCAACTTCTCTTTATCCTTGATTAAGGACTCAAAAAGGAAATCAAGTGAAGGAATTTTCCAATCCAGAAAGGAATCCCTTTTTAAATGGAATATTGAGACAAATACATAATACTCTGGGCCGAGTTTGTTGAGAATGGAAAGCACATTTTTCTCATCCTTTCTTTCTATTCCACATTGTCTGCATTGAAGTGAAAGAGACTTGAATTTAGTAAAGAATTTCTCTATTATTTCGAAATTGCTGGTATGCAAGGCTACCAACTCATTCTCCAGGAGGTGTCCCCAAAGCTCATCTTATTTTCCAAACAATTCTTCAATCTTCTCCCAGGATTCTCTGGGTGTCCTCAAACCTTCAAGGTGGAAGAGGAGATCTCTAGATATATGAGTGCATAGATAACTGAAAGCTTCATCTAAGCGGTTCATAAACGTGTTCTTCTCAACTGGATGATGGGGCTTAACCTCCCTTCCGAGTATTATTCTATAGTATCCAATATTGCACAAGTTCAGCTGCATATCTTCCCTCCAATCAAGATATTTGAAGGCTATTAGGATCTGAGGAGTAGAAGGTAGAGAATCCATAATTCTCCTGCTAGAAAAACACAAATCTTCACACAAGCTACATAGCACCTGTAGATTTTCACTGTAAAACACTAAAACATTCAAACTATGGTAGAATAATGTCTTCCCTCTCGACATGAACATGTTTTCAAGGTCTGTCACGTTCACACTGCCACTCTGAATAAATTCAAAGGAAGCAAGGTACCTTTTGTGGGACTTATGTGGAAACCCAACTACTTTTATTGTTTAATGGAGAGAGACAAACATGAAGCTTACTTAAAATAGATCTAAAACCATGTTAGAATTGTTGTGCCATTCAGATGTTCAAGCAATGAGTCTAATGTTATTGATCCAGTAAAAGGAGAATGAAGATACACACTCAACAAATCAAACCACATAGGAAACAGATGAGTATAGATCAGATAATTACAATATCATTGTCATTAAAGAATCTGGTGTTACAATAGTTCACATAAGGAAAATAATTCGAATCATTAGTGTTGGAGCAGGGTCCCGCAGCTACAGAAGAAGCTGCTAGTTTTGGCGGAGAGATAAAGTTTTGGCGGAAAAGAATACAGGGCAGAGCTACGACGACGTAGCACGTTTCCAGCTGGAGAGCAGAGCCGAAAACCAGGACTTTTGGGATAGAAAAGTCAAAGAAGGCAACGGTACTCGAGCGGCCGAGAGAAGAAAGCTCAACCACTGCATTGAAAGCAGCGGCGGAAGACAGGAGGGCTCAGCGACCCTCATAAAGAATAAGGAGCAACGAGGCTCAAGCATTGAAGGCGAAGGACAGAACAAGAAGCGGTGCATAGTACCCATGGTCAGTACCGGGAAGCATGGAAGACTGCAGAGAGTTGTGGTGTGATGGGAAGCGGCTACCTCAAGGACAGAGAGGACCGATTGTCACTATTTAGGGTTTGGGTTTACTGTTGGGACAGGCCCACAGTGTTGTAATGGCGAGACCTTCGGGCCGCCTATAAAAGCTTGCATTTTTGTATTGTAAGGGGTTAGCTAATCAGTCAGTTAGTTAGTTGGTCAGTTGATAATTTTGTAGACTCAGGAATCAGTCAGACAGACGGCGTTGTAACGATCCAGACACCTAGCTTTT
>LPNX011127494.1:345622-379125 GCA_001517045.1 Pseudotsuga menziesii | reverse complement strand
GTCACCCAAAATTACTATACATGAAGTATAATGCTATGTATAATGCGTGTTTTATATTTTTTTCATAGGGGCAACATAACAAACCAAAATGAATAAGTCAATGCCTGGCATTATGTTGGAACAGTAGGAACTGGACTTGGTGATCGGAGGACTTGTTGCAACAAGCGTGCTGCAAGGCGTTGTGTTACCCCTCCTACAACACGACCACCGTGTGCAGGAGGACAACGATCCCGTTCAGAAGAAGATTCGGGAGTATTTTTGGATGAATGTGCCAGACGCCAGGAAAAGTTAACGGCGTGGTAGACGGAGTAGTCTAACGCCGGGCGAAATCGTCGACCCGTTAGACTACTCCTTTTCGATATCTGCAGAAACATCCGAAGAATGCATGGCAGCGGTGGAGGATAGGTTCAGCATGGTGTCGGGCCTCCGCGAGCAATCTGCGGGTGGTCTTTGTTTCAGTTTCAGCATATGCTCTCACGCTTCTTTTTGTTCTCTCAGAGTGGCTGTCAAGTTCTCTCGCGCTTCGTTTAGTTCTCTGAGAGTCCCTCTCAAGAGCTCTCGTGCTTCGTTTAGTTCTCTCGTGAGATTGGGTCTCAAGAGCTCTTGTGCTTCGTTTCGTTCTCTGAGAATGATTTCCAAGCGCTCTTCAAGTTGAAGCTCTCTAGCCCTCGTTTGTTCCAGGGATGTGGATATTAACTCCAGGGTTGGGAAGAATATACGACGCTTCAGCTGTTCGAAGCTCTGTAAACATACAACACAAACAATTAATGAACACAGTTTCATTCTAAGCGGACTGACAATTCCTTAATGTTTCCGTATGACCAATAACAGTAAGAGGTCCAAACTCGATTGAATATGGAAGTACTGTAAACACACAGAGTTATCACAAAGTATGTTAACGGGAAGAACCTTGATCAAGCAAGCAGAACCATGATCAAGGAAGCCAGAATGGGAAGAACCCTGATCAAGCAAGCAAGCAAGCCAGAACGGAAAGAAGCCTGAACAAATTATACCTCCGAAGAATGCATGGCAACGTTGGTGGTAGTGGAAGATACGTTCTGCATGGTGTCGGGCCTCAGCGATCGATCGGTAGATAAAACTTGGTATTGTGGATCCATTAGCATCGAGCAATCTGCGGGTCTTTGTTTCCGTTTCAGCGGCAGCTTCTCTCGGGCTTCTTTTCGTTCTCTGAGAGTGGCTGTCAAGATCTCTCGTGCTTCGTTTCGTTCTCTGAGAAAGAGCTCTTGCGCTTCGTTTCGTTCTCTGCGTGTGGTTCTCAAGAGCTCTACCGCTTCGATTCGTTCTCTGAGAGCAGACATCAATTGCTGTCGCGCTTCGGTTCGTTCTCTGAGAGTGTCTCTCAAGAGCACTTCAATTTGAAGCGTTGTAGCCTCTTGGAGCTGCATCTGCGATCCGGCGTTCGCCCTCATTTGTTCCACCTCCAGGGATGTGGATAATAACTCCAGGGACATGGATGATAAAAGACGCTCAAACTCTTCGGTGCTCATCTGTAAACATACAACACAAACTATTAATGTTTAATCTAAGCGGACTGGCATGGCCCTTCATGTTTATTCTGGGCAAAACGTAAAAACAATTAATCCATTCTCAATAACAACAACAACAGTAATAGGACCAAACCCGATTCAATATGGAAGTACTGCAAACACAGGGTTAAAAAACAAATAATACCTCTCTATGCTGCTGCTGCAACTGAACAATCCTGGCTGCGGTAGTATTGTCGTCTGGGAACCTTTCCATGATGATGATGAAGAATAATATGAGAAAACCAGCCTATAAAACTGATTATAAAGAGGAAGCCAGCCGAACCCTAACTCACTCTTTTCATGTCGATCACTCTTATTCAAGATTTTAACGTGGACTAAAGTGTGAAATTAGGTCTCGATCATTGCGTGTAACGAACTTTAAGCATGAAAATAGGGTTGTGCTGTTATAATTAATTAATGGTAGATGTATGAACTAGTTAAACATGTACGTTCTACCTATCCAACAATAAGCATCAAGTCAATTTGTTGACTTTGTTGTTGGTTTGTTGGATGGTTTGATGTTTGACTTTGTTGTTGGATTGTTGGATGGTTTGATGCACTTCTTCTTTTCTGTTTCATCATCCTCTTCAAGCAAAGGACCATGTTCAGGTTCATAATATGAAACTTTCATCTCGGACTCAGCTTCCTTGAGTTGCTTGTTCAATCTAGCATACATATTTTCCCTTAGCTTCACCTACAGGGATTTCCATCTTGCTTTTCCTTTTCCTCATTACCCAACCATACCTCTGGGTATTTTCTGCAACTTCTTGTATACGCTTCTCGAAGCACCAAATGTCTCTTGCTAACTCTACCAACTCCCTGTTATATTCTTCTTGACTTTCTTTCTTCTTTCTTGTGATGTGCCTTTCCTCTAAACCCCTGCAATGACCTTCAATAGTCATTGTTTCTATCTCCTTCTCTTTTGTGAACTTCGTCCTGTTTTATACCTCAACAAGTTTTTTCTCCTTGAGCTTGTCATTTTGGTATCTATGGTTCTTCTCCTCTTGAACCTTTTCAGCATCTCCTTTACTCATTTGTTTGGCTTCTACAAGTCCACTTCTCTTTAGAGAACATGCACTAGTCCTCTCTTGTCTAACCTCTGTTGGATTTCTGGGTTCTGCCACTACTTCCTCTTTCCTCTAAGATTTCACAAACTCTTCTTCATCATGAACATAATTGCCATGTGTACAACTCCACTTCCTTTAGTATGGTGTAACCTGTTAAATCCTTCCAAGGATTTCTTCTGCACTCTCATATGGCTAAAATCAATTTAAACCACACAATCTATGTCTGCAAGTCTTTTCCCACAGTTAATTACAATCCTAACGAAAAACAAAAAGATCATGAAAAAATAAGAATGGAAGAATGGACAGAGAACGTAAGATAAAATGTAATGTAATCTATATTTTATAAATGTAGAGGTAAATTACATAATAGGTGCCCCAGTAATTTATACCGTAATTGGGGAAGATAGGTTCCTTTTCAAGTCACATCTTAGTTTATTTACATTAATTAACCTATCTTAATAATTAAATTTGGCTTTCATTACATTGCCTTTCCCTTAAGGAAGATTTTTCCTCAAAGCTTAATTGACGACAATGACTACGTGAACTATCGCAACGTCTCTCATGTGGACATCTATATGGGTTGTTACTGGCAGGTTTTATCCCTGGTTCTATTTGGATTATGTGTTCATTTTTTCTGTTTGTTGGGAGCACCTTAGGTAACTCTTGAAACACCTTGCGATGTTTTCAAATTAGCTCTTGTGTCTCTGGTTGTTTGTCCATATCTCCTTCACTTGTTAGAATCTCCATTTCTCGACATTGAAATATGTACGTTGGTGCATCTTTCCAACGTAGCTTTTCCATCTGATGTGCTGAAACCAGTTGTGTCGAAGATGGTTGGAACCCATATAATTTGTGTGCTTTCCCAAAAGCATGGAATTCAATAAAATGTTCTTGGTGATTTGCAGAGTATGTACCCAAGGTTTGTAACCATTGTATTCCTAATACTACGTAGATTCCTCCCAGTGGTACCAAAAGGAAATCTGATTCTAAGTTATATTCTTGCATTTGTAACTTAACCTTGTGACATCTTCCCACATTGTCAATATTCTTGCCATCTGCTATCATAACCGTCATGTTAGGTACTGGCCGAATAAATAGGTTAAATACTTTAGCAAGGTTGACATTAACGAAGTTATGGGTGCTGCTAGAGTCGATGAGAACTGTGACGTTATTATTTTTTATATGACCTTTAATCTTCAATGTTTGCGGTTGGGAGATTCTAGTAATAATGGCTAATGAGATTTGTGGGGAGTCTTCCTTGATTCCTGGGCGGTAGTATTCTTGACTATTTACATCGTTCTCAATTGGTTCATTGACTTCTAGCTCTGCTTCACAAGCATATAATTTCTTTTGTAAGCATCTGTGCTTAGGATCCCATTTGTCTCCACAGAACTTACATTTTCCTTCTTTTATTCTCTGAACCTCTAAACTGAGCTTTGTTCCTTCCCTAAGTTGAGGCAGTGTATACCTTGGATATCCTGTGTATCCTGAATGGAGGGGGTTCTTTTTGGAGTCATCTTGGTCGAATTTTGTATGAACAGATTTGCTTTCAATAATAGTGGCTTTACGTCTTGCTTCCTCCATGGTAGAGATGTTGTGTAACTCTAGTTCGTCACAGATGTGTTGATTTAGACCATGTATGTAGGTTTGTAATCGTTGGTCATCGGTTAACTCTGGGATTCGAGTTGATAGCGCTTCCCATTCATAGGTGTACTCATCGACACTATTTTTTTTGTTGTAACCTTGTGATTTTGGTAAAGAAGTATTTTTCTTCAACGCCTTGCAATCTTTTGATGAGGTCGTTCCTGAAGCTAACCCAGTTGTAAGAACATATTCTTGCAGTATTCTTCCACCATAAGTACCAATTATAAGCGTTGCCTTCTAGATGCATGGAGGCGTATTTAACTTTCTCATCGTCATAATGGATGTTGTGGATGTCTAGGTATTCCTCGATTTTGTTAATCCACGCTATGCATTGTCGTTCGTCCCCGTCATATTTGGGTAACTTGACTTTCACCCGTATTTGGCGTCCCTGTGTATGTGTGTTAGAGGACGACATGTTGAATAGAGGATCTGGTTGCTCTGGAGTTCTTGGAGAGTTTGGTTGCATGTCATTCGAGATTTGTAATCTGTCCAAGATGGCAGTTAAAACTGCTTTTTCTTTTGGTATTCTTGTAGAGTGAGGAAGCTATTCTCTATTCGTGATGTAAATTGTGTCCACTTTGATGTCAAATCATCATTGGTTTGTTTGATTTTTATGTGGAGTTCCTCCTAATTCTTGTTAATTCTCTCATTGATTGATTGAACCGAGCATCCATTGATCTAGTGATTGTTGGAATCTTTCCAGTGCTGAACGTGGACTTATTTTTATTTGTTGTGTAATACCAGCCCACCACGATTCTCCCTTTTTTCCTCTTTGTTATTATAATTACTTTAAAAAAACTATATTATAATAATAATAATTATTATTATTATTATTATATAGTTTTTTTAAGTAATTATAATAAAAATGATTATTATAATATAGTTTTGTTAATTAATAATAACATTGATAAATAATAATATTAATAAATATTATTAATATTAAAAAAATTATTATTAACAAATGGGTTTAACCAACCGTCACGTGGAGGCAGCATTGAGCGATGGAGAATGAAGGTGGATGGCGTAGCAGATTGGACAGGAGGCGAGAACAACGATGGGTGGTTGGTAGATTGGATGTGGGGAAACACAAATGGGATGGCGATGGAGAGAAGGATGTGTGGTTTGAGAGCGCGCGAGGTGGAAGAGGGAAGGAACGAGGAGGGGAGAATGGACGAGCAAAGGTAGGTGGGCGGAAGCAGGTAGGAAGTTGGCTAGATATGGAGGCACGGATGGATGGCGACGAGAGGGATAGAGGATGGAGAGGTGGGAGGAAGAGTGGAGAGAATGGAGCAGCGCGACAATGGGGAATCCGGCGTTGGAGAGGATGGTGGAGGTAGGCACACGTGGCTGAGGGAGGAGAAGAGAGGTGGCAGCTGGTGATGGAGGGAAGCATGAGTGAGCACGGGAAAGGTAGAGGTGGATGCAATGGAGGTGGGAGTGTGGAGGATGCAAGGTGGTGGGATGGTGCTGAGAGCCGAGAAGCTCTAATACCAATGAAAAAGTAAGAACAGAAGAATGGAAAGAGAACATAAGAGAAAATGTAATGTAATGTATATTTTATAAATGCAGAGGTGAATTACATAATAGGTGCCCTGGTAATTTATACCGTAATTGGGGAAGAGAGGTGACTTTTCAAGTCACCTCTTAGTTTATTTACATTAATTAACCTAGCTTAATAATTAAATTTGGCTTTCATCACAGATCATTACCTCATTCCAAGAGCTAGTTGTGCTCTGATACCAATCTGATGCAGACGGGAACCCCAAATAGCCATTATCCCATCTACTTTCCCCAGGATTTATCTTGCTCTGCATTTATCAAACTCTAAATTTGGATTCTTGGCCAAATATTTCTTCTCCCGCAACTCTCTTACGCAGCTCTGCTTCCACAACTTCAATTCTGCAAACAAGTTTCCGCAAGCTTGTTTTTCCGTAATCGTCTTTCCGCAAGACAATTCCTTCCACAAGATAGATTTCCACAAATCTATCTTTCCGCAACCTCAATCTCACTCTGCAACTTCAACTTTTCTGCAAGATCCTTTCCACAACAGATTTTCAGCAACTCTGTTTTCGCATTTGCGAATTGCAGATTTGCAAAAATTCTCAAATTCCAAATTTCACTTCCGCAATTATGTGGCCGCAACACTCCTTTCCCCAATCGGATTGTGGATTTCATATTGCAAATCCAAATTTTCCCGGAGTTGAACTTATGTAATTTCCCTCTCATGATTCATTTTCCGCAACTCTTCACAACTGTCAATTTCAGGTGGCCTCCTTTCTGACCGTTGATATGAGATCATATGTGGATCTCATCTTATCTTTGTGGATCCATTATCTTCCTTACACCTTTCTCTTGCAGGATTCTTCTGGAGCGCTAGATCTCTTGCAGATTTGATCTTGTTCGTTGATCTATTATCTCCAGCAGAACTTCACTTAACCTTGCGGATTTCTTATCTTACATTCACATTCTCTTCGTGAATCTTTCCATGTCGTCGATCCATCTTCTTGAGATGTTCCGAGTCATCCAATATCTGCTAAACTTGACTCCCATGACTTCATAATTCTTTGTTGATTAATGAGAGATTCAATCAATTAAATTCAATCAATATCTCTTCGTCAAATCTACGCAACCTCTTCATGGTCTTACACAACCTCTGTAATATTCAACGATTTCAAGCCCTAATTTCAGACTACACATACACCGAGTTATCAATCATTAACATAGATCATCAATTATTCAATTCATGAAATCATACATTCATAAAGAACTATAATCACACACAAAGATACGCCGAAATAGGATATCCTTCACTCAATACAATGAAACTGTACATTCATGATTATCTTAGAACCTACGTTCTAATCCCATTAGTCTAGTATAACTACAACCAACTACCTTGTCCTGATTTACAATGATTTGGCCACTCCTTAGCCATATTGAATGACTACCTCTGGCTCTTCTGGCTACTTTTGTCTCTCCCTTTACTCTCTTCTTCACCCTTGCCTCAAAGGATTACAAACAAATATACAATAGGATTCATGAACCATTTATGGTTCAGATCTTCAATATACTCAACAATCTGCTAACTAATTCTAAATAAAGCAACATAATCAACCCTATCTCAATGACTCGCTCATGAGATCCTTGACCCTTATCGAATGCTACCATTTGACATGGACTTAGTTACATGACTCATCACTCACCTAATGACTCATCACCTTTCTAGAAGAACACTCAACATAGATTTATTTGCAATGTAATAGTCTAAGAACTATTAATTCAGAATATGAAGACCTCTTCTAGGTTTGATCAAACATTGAGCTTAGACTTGAATGGAGAGGAGGATGCTCCTGCATCACCATGTTTCTCCAGTACTTGTTTTGAAAGCACATCCTCCGGATGATATGTCGTAGGATTTCTTTCATTTATAACTACATGAAACCGTCAATAAATATTAGTTAATATAATAAATATTAAAATAATACATACATTTACAAAAGCAATCAATATAAAAACATATATAATGCAAAACTTACAAATGGATGATATTCATGTTCCCCCTCAGCATGTCCATGTTCCCTACAATGTTTTCTGGCAGTTGTGATATTTGTTCTTCTCCTTTTAAATCCCCTGCATTGACTACATAGACAATAGCATTTCCCATCACCCTTTGTTTTCAGTCCATCCCACAATCTAGCAATCAATTATCGATTCTATTCGTCTGGATCACGAATATTGTTATTTGACATTTTCTCATAAAGAGATTGAATGAAGATTATCAATCTTAAAAAATCAATCTCCACACTTCACTATTATTAATCACAAAAACAATTGAAATAATTGTGTACTCTTTTATGGAAACCAGACCGTGTGAAGAATACAATTTCCGCATACCGTCGCTTGTATAACAAAATGTCAGAATGTTACCATAATTTATAGTTTTTAAAATTTTAAATTAATCGTATATCCTATGATATTACTCTAGTTATCGTTACCATGTATATGACAGAAGACGTCAGATAATCGACTGTAGTCATCGAATATTCGACGGAAGTCGTCGGATAATCAGCGGTAGTCGTCGAATAACCGACGAACGTCGGATATCCGACAATGCCATGTATCAAATAAAAAATTGATCAAAATTCGTAATTTTGAAGGTGAAATCCAACGAGACAGTCAATTTCGTCGGATTACGTAGGATTTTGGGTTCAAATTTTTGTTGTGTCATGCCATATGTACTGTTGGGTAGCGTTGTTTCCATGATGCGCAAGAATAGGTTTTGTTGAAGATGGAGCAGTTGATCGGGTTGCATGTTCGAGGTTAGATGAGAGTTGTTGCATACCAGATATTTCTGAGGTTTTCGTGAACTCTCTCCCTTAGAGAACCTGTCCAAGTTGGAGCCAAATGTTGTCACTGCATAGTATTTGGGTTACATTTGTTCCTGAGAAATTCTTTGAGCCAAACATTTACTATGATATTAGCAGATGATGAGCCACCAGTTGATGACCTCCCACTTTCAGTAGATCTAGAGCATCCAAATAAACCAGTTCTATGCCATGACTGAGCCTCGTGACATCAGATCTAGTGACTGACTTATCCATTTCATGACCCATAACAAAGTGTATGACAATGCCCATGATGTATAGCAGCAACAATGTCTCAGTGCCCTTCAGATTGTTCAAATCAATGCAAGCATATGGTCCAGGTGGTATATGGATCTGCACCTATGGATTTTGTTGTTACTCTACTTTCTATTTTAGTAGTGAGACTTGATTAATAGTGGTTGTATGTTGGCGATACTTTATTTTGGTCTTACTGGAATATGAAGTATAAATGATCTAGATGTTATGTCAAAGAGAATCATTTGTATACTCATTGGTCATGCCCTATGTGTAGTATGGATTTGGTCATTTCCTTTAAGGGACACAACTTGCTAGCCTTGGCACCATTTTCAACATCTCCATCCATCCATTGACGTGCTTTCTTTTTCTTAGCCCGGACTTGTAACTTGACTAGTGACATCTAGGATTTTCCACACCTCCACCTCTATTTTGGAATAGGTCTCCAAGTTTAAATTGTGTCTCGGTTTCGGTTTGCATGATTTTTATCACATAGATGGTTTTCCCCTAGGCCTTGAACACAAATAGTCTTACCAAACGTGTCTTTAGACACTAAGGCATCAGAACATAAATGCTTATTCTAAATGGATTCCCAACCAGCAAAGAAAAAAAAAATTTAGACATCATTGCAAATAAAAATAAAGCTATCCTGTTACCAAGAGACGTGCACTCATCCTTTGTATGATGTGAGGTCGTTTTCCCCCAGAGGGAAACAAGGTGCTCGCTCCATTGCACCTATGGATGGTGGCAGAAAATAAAGGTCATACTGAGTCATTATCTGAGGCTTGTGGTGTTGTTCAAGGCACCTGCTCTTGGAGGATGGAAAGTTAAATGAAATAAATGTTCTAAAAAAATTGATGGCCAAAGGATGAGCACTCATTCATTGTATAATGTACAACTCATTTTCCTCCACAAGGAAACAGGGTGAGACTAACTTATCAAGGATATGTCTTTGTCATCTTCTGGGATCTCGGAAGGATTTCCAAGGCACATGCCTTTGGAGGTTAACTAGTGTCTTTTGTTGTGGAAATAAATTGCTTTAAAAAGTTCCTTGTCTAGAGTCTAGTGGAGCCTTCTCATTATTCCACCTAGTCTAGCTTATGTGTTGTGTGGATCCCCTTTTCCTTCATCCTAGATGCTTACAATGTCAAGTGTCAAGTCATTCCCTTAGTCTTACCTTGTGTTGAGGCCTGTAAAATCGCAGAAAACAACAGTAAGAGATTCTCCCCAATAAACGCTCCCAACTAGCCCATTACTATTTGGTATGGGGAATCCGTCTGGTTTACGTTCTGGCTACCGTAGGTCAAAGTAACCAAAAATAAAAGGTTTTATCGGTTGCGGCCCAGTCCACCGTGTATGTTTTAGTTTTTATGTTTAAGTATGAGATGCAAGTGCCTATCTAAGAAAGCAAATTGATAGAGAATACGTGGAGCATCACAATGTGATGCGCACGTTCTTACCTCTTGTCTTAACTCTCTCATATCTAAATCACACACAGCAAGAAACAAAAACTAACTATCTAAACTATCCCTGGGGAGCAAAATTATCATTCATTAATGAGTAATGTGTTTTGCTCATGCATCAAGAAAAATCACAGATAGCTAATACTTCTTTCGAAACACATGAACATTTAAAGATATATCAACAACCAAATAGCTAATTGTTTATGAACAACATTCATTACTCATAGTGGAAATTCCATAGAATAAACTAGAGAGCATTCATACAAGAACATAGGTTCAAAGAGTTAGAACGATCTCACAGTTCATGGACACAAAGATGAAAATGAAATAGTTCACATTCAACACATCCATGGCACAGCATTTGAAAAGTTCCACAAAGCTTTCTCCAACAAGAAACTTGTAATTTATTTATGCAAAAGGAAATAGTTCTTCTTACATCAGACTCACAAATCTCTATGGGAAAAAGTCCCTCATTCCCTGTAATTCTCCTATACTTATACTACAAGCAAAACTCTTGGGCTACCCCTCGGAAACCTTTGGGATTCCCCAGCCGTTTAATCTCACACCTTTGTCCTTCTGTGAGTGCTCATAATTCATACGAACATTACATTTCAGATTTATGATTTAATAGCACTTTTATGAAAAGGGACCAGCTTGGTAACTGACAAACTTTTCCAAGCCTGAGCCTCTACTTCTATTTATTATGCTCAGTAATCCGCTGGTCCCTTCCTAGACCCTGTTGAGCTTAGACCTGACTTTCTTCTTCTCCATCCTCATCTCTGCTTCTACATTTTCTTTCTCTTTTGTCTTCTAGACATGTCTTCTCTACAGCAGTAATAAACCTGTCATGAATAACCAGTCCTTAAATCACTTAGTGTTTGACAAAGTAACACAAATTGTATCAATACATGCATTCTGTGAAATGAACTATAAACAAATCTGAAGTATGAAAAGATAAGGCAAGAGAATCCTGCAAGCTAGGCCTGAAAATCCTCTAAATCCACTGTTCGAACTAAAAACACAAGTCCGAAAAACAACCTTTTATCTCAGTCCAGGCCACATGTGGACCAATTCAACATCATCGATGAAAACATGAAAAATGACAAAGTAACCACCATTTCTCAAAACACCAAACCCCCAAACTGCGTTCTACATCTCAGAAACCTTGACTCGACCAATGTCCATGGGAAAATTTGCCATCCCATAAAATAGAGTGATAGCATAACAAACGGCGGGAAAACCCTATCGACAGCCGGAAGCAAAAACACTAAGCATCGGAGGATCAGTACAATGAGGAGCCGCAACAGCGGGTGATAGACAAACTCTGGTCTCCGCAATGTCGGCGAGAAAAAAAAATTAAGTGTCGCCGTAGTCAAGCATCAGATAGCGGAGCCACTAACTAGTAAGGTATTGGAAAATGAACCAACTACAACGCCGGAGCGATAGTGTACTGCGCAGCCACAATGGCGGGAGCCATATAGCCTAATGGTTCCACAGCAAAATAAAACTTCGGCGAAATAAAACATTAAAAACTGCAGCATCGGACATCAAAATGACTACAACATCGGACGATTAGTCTGCTAAGGGGGCGCAACAGCAGAAAATAATCAAACTACGGCTCTCGATCAAAGTCATAAAAATTTTCGATAGCGAAGAGAAAAAACAATAAAACACAACATCGACGAGGATAAGCCCTAATCCGTCGGAACGTTTATTATTGATCCTTCAAAACGATGGCTGCACAGATAACTTATAGTTCTGAATCAAACTTCAACTGACTTCCGATAGTGTTAAAACAAAACAACGCAAATTAAAAAGTTGATCAATAAAACCAAGGAACCGATGAAAACCAAAACTCACCATCGGGTCATTCATTGTTTAGCTTCCACAACGGTGGCTGCATAGAGAACTATGGCCGCAATTCACTGTCCAATAAACTTTCGATAGCAAAATCATTGACAAACCAAAACTTCAAGTTCAATTCAACAGCATCAGCAGACAACAATAGTCATTCAAATTCCAAAAATGATAAACCATTTATCTCAACTCAACCTCGAAAAGATCCAAAAATGTAGCAAAAGAACAACAAAGTTCAACAATCCAAAATAGATCTAGGAAAGATAAAAATTAAAAGGAGGGTCCAATTTTTTTTTTTAAATTTGGGAAAACGTTGCAGCTACAATGATTGGCGACTACCTAATGAACCCATATCTCTGGACAATTTATTTCTTTAAGTAACAAACTGTTTGACAATAAAACCAACGTGTTGAATTCTTCTAGATGTCTAGATTTCCCAAATGGCGACTGTTTGTACTTTTAACCATTGATGATAGTCCAATTTAGGAAAATGGAAACCAATATTTCAAAGTCAATATAACTCTTCTGAGGCCAAGAATATGAGTTTCATTCTTACCTCTGCCTTCGGGTAGCTTTCAGCTTGGACACCACAAGATTGTAACATATGGTAAATAGAAATATTCATTTGTTCATCATTCCCATGCCATTCTACACTTTTGTGCTTTTGGACTTTTGTCATTTCATTTGAGTCCTCCTGCATGCCTTTCTTTTTGAATTTTTATTCAGGCTCCTCTATCCATAGTGTCCTTTTGTGTGAGTGATATATTTAATTTTCAGCTCACGGACGCAGAAGAACTTTGGCAATTTTGTACTCATATGATTTAATACTTTGTTTTGATACATATTTCTTTCTCAGGATATTTTTTGACTCTTATTTTCCTTTTGGCTTTCAATTTTTGGCATGGGATCATTTATATATAGTATATTGTTTACCTTGCTTCCTTTCCATGGGTATTTTGCTGACACCCCCCTAAGACATTTTTAAATGTGAAATGGATGGAGCCTCGAAATAGTATTCCAGACTTGTTGATCCTGAGTTATTTTACGAGGATTAAGTAGGACTTCAATGTGTGCATAGTCATTTAGGAAAAATTGTTAAACTAGAAGTTATTCTTTCAAATAAAAAAAATAGTACACAGTCTTATAATCAAGGATTTTAGTTAATCCAGAATTCTAATGCCCTCCATGCAACCAAAGTTTGCCTCTTTTATTGAAATCAATCAAAATCTAAACTAAAAACAAGCAGAAATAAAATAAATCAAACATACAACAAAATAAATTTATTTATGTACAAAACAAAACAAAAATCAGGAAAAACAAGGTTTGAGAACTAAACCATTAACTGGTAAGTTCTCTTCCCAGCCCTGTAAATCCTGCAATTTGTAGGTTGAAGGGTGAAGTTTTGCTGCAATATGAAAAGGGCCTACCATTAACTATTGAAACTTCATGTGTTTCCCCTTTTCATCATGCAGGTGATCCCACTTAAGAACCAGGTCTCCCACTTCAAATTCATTTTTTCCAGCTTTGTGCTTATCAAACCATCTTTTCACTACTTCTTGTTGTTGCTTAAAACATTCTTTGGCCCTGGACCTAAACTCTTCCGCCTCCAAAAGATTATAGATTCTAATTTGCAGGATTTCGTTATCTATGCTTCTAGACTCTTGAGCTATTATGGAAGATGGTAGCATAATGTTAGGAGGAAGTATAGCCTATTTTCCATAAACAAGGGTATACGGTGACACACCTAAGGAATTCTTGGGTGTGACCCTATCATCCCAAAGAGCGTTCGGTAATGCTAAATGCCAAATTCTCTGGTTTTCTATCACAGTCTTTTTTAAGATCCTAATCAAATTCTTGTTGGTAGATTCTGCCAAACCATTTCCTTGTGGGTAATAGTTCACAGAATAATGCAACTTAATTCCTCTTTCATGAGCAAATGCAGTTAATCTAATAGAAGAAAAATAAGTAGCATTATTGAAAACAAGGGAAATTGGAACCCCAAACCTGGTCATAATATGATCTTGCAAGAAATCCATGACCACATCTTCATTGACTTTACGTAGCAGAATGGCCTCAACCCATCTGGTGAAGTAGTCAGTTGTCATTAAAATATATTTGTGCTGCAAGAAAGAATTTGGTTTTATTTCTCTGATGATATCAATCCCCCACTGCTCAAATGGTTCTGTTATCATCATAGGATTCAATGGTCCTGATGCTTTGGCTTGTCTTCCCCCACACCTTTGGCAGATATCACACTTTCTGACATGGGCATGCGCATCCTTGAACAACATGGGCCAATAGTACTCAGCTCTGAGAATCTTGTGAGTTGTCGTATCTCCGGAAAAATGACCTCCAACAGGCCCATCATGTAACTCTGTTATGAACCTTTTTGCATCTTCTTTCTCTAAGCATCTGAGAAGGACTCCATCATAATTCTTCCTGAATAAAATTCCATCAATGATCTGATACACAACTGATTTAAGGCGCAACACTCTTCATTGTTTGGAATTCCAATGTTCTGGCAACAATCCTTCCTGGAGGTAATAAACAAGGTCTCAGTACGAGGAATCTAAAGCTGTGAAAAGAGGACATACATCCATCATATGTAATTCAGCTTCATTTTTCCAATCGTTTTCTTCATTGTTTTTTACCTTCAGCCATTACTTTGCACAGCCCCTGCCCTTTAACTATGGACGTTGGTTTGAATTCGAGGTCATATTCTTGCAAAGCTATTACCCATTTTCCTCTTCTTTCTCCTAACTCCTTTTGTATCAAAAGAGACCTTATAGCTGGGTATGGAACTATTACCTTCGTCTGGTTCTTCCATATGTATGGCCTAAATTGTTTTACCACTTTAAAGACTGCATAAGCTTGTTTATTCATAGCTGGGTAATTCAATTCAACCCCCTATAGACCAATGCTCATAAATGATATGGGGTACTCATCTCCCCCATCTTCCTTCTGAGTAAGCACCGCTGCTAATGAATCGTCAGATGCGAAAGTGTACAAAATAAAATCCTTCTCAAAATTTGTACTTTTGAGAGAGGGTGCATGAGTAATAGATGTCTTTATTTTACTGAATGCATTCTTCTCTGCATCAGTCCATTTGAATTGTACACTTTGTTTCACCATTTTATGCAAAGGTTTAACAATTTGAGCGAAATCTGGCACAAACCTTCGCACGAAATTTATTGTCCCCATGAATAATTGCATACCTTTTTTATTATGGGGTAAGGGGATCTGTTTGATGGCTTTGATCCTTTCTGAGTCTATGGAGATCCCCTTTTTAGACACCACGTGACTCGGTAGCTTTCCTTCTGTAACAGCAAACACACATTTCCTTGGATTCAGTGAGATGTCGTACTTTCGACAACGCTCGAAAATTTGTTTCAGATGGAATGTGTGTTCTTCTCTCTTCTTTGAAAATATTGTGACATCGTCGAGATATACTACAACACTACGGCCAATTAGACCGTAGAAAACTATATCCATAGCCCTCTGGAAAGTGGCTCCAGTGTTGATGAGTCCAAAGGGAATCCTTCTGTAAGCAAAAGTTCCCCATTTTTTTTCTGAAAGTAGTTTTAAGTATGTCTTCTTCAGCTACTAACACTTGATTGTAGCCAAAGAATCCATCTAATAATGAAAATAACTCAGAACCTGAAACCATCTGTAATATCTGTTCCATGGGTGGGACTGGATAGTTTTCTTTGTCTGAAGCACGATTTAGGTTTCTGAAATCCACACATAACCTGATTTCTCCATATTTCTTCCTTACTGGTACCAAATTTGAAACCCATTCCGAGTGTCTAACTTTGAATATAATTTTGACATCCAATAACTTTTTAACTTCATTCTGAATTAAAGGCTCCAGTTTTGGATGCATCTTCCTCAAAGGTTGCTGATAAGGCTTGACTCCAAATCTAATAGGAATGATGTGTTGTATAATCTTTGTGTCATAAGTTTTAAGCTCTTCATATGTCCAAGCAAATACATCTTTTTATTGTTTGAACAAACTAATGAACTTATTTCTTTCACCTAGAGAGCAACACTTTCCCAAATTTACATATTTGGGTTTAACTTCAGTTCCCATATTTATCAGCTCAAATTTCAAAGACGAGCTATCAGTCTTGACATTTGCTGGTCTTCTGAATTTGTTGTCTAAATCAAACATCCGCTCTAAGGTTCTGACCCCTTTGGGAATGAAGTTATCAAATTTTAACTCAGCTTGGTGTTCTTCATCATCGATAATTACCCCTTTGAAAGTTTCATCATTCATAAAACATTCCAAGATTTGTTGATCATCATCAAAAACTCGTAGATTAGTAATCATGTCTGGAACCGAAGGCCTAAAAAGTACTTCAATAGAACACTTGTTATTTGTAGGTACAAGCCTTGTAGCTGAGGTAGCTAACAAGTCAGCCGCTGCATTCTTAAGTCTAGGAATAGATACAATATTAAATGCATAAAAATTTGTCAGCAAATCCCACACTTCATTATGAAAAGATTTTAAATGAGGTGAGATGCAATGTATCTGTTTTCAAATTTGCTTTACTCTTATTTCAGAATCCCCATACACTTTCAGATTTTCTACTTTTAATTCAATTGCTTTTCTTAGTCCCTGAACTAAAGCTTCATATTCCGCTGTGTTATTGGTACATTCAAACTCTAATCTACATGGAAGAAAATGTTTATCAAACTTTGGATCAACCAGGACACAGCCAGCTCCTAATCCTTCTGAAGTTTTAGTTCCATAAAAAAAAAGAGTCCAAAAACTATCTACTTCTATTGTACTTGAATCAACAACTACCTCTGAAACTAAGTCTACTAATTTACAGTCAAATTCATCAGCTCGTGAAAACCGAAGGAGATCGAGCTGTGTGTCTGGTGTACTGCTGGCTTCTTCCACTTGGTAGTTTCCCGATTCTAGTTCAATGAAGTAATTCCCCAATATAGAATTCACTGGTTCATTCTTACCCTCCAACTAAGTAACATTGTGCTTCATGTGGGGCTCTCTTCATACTTTAATTTGATTGGGGCTTCCCTTATAAGGCAACCACAAATGTGACCAATCAAAGGAAAAATATCCATTCAGCTTTGCTGACCAATCCTGACTCAAAACAAGTCCAAAAGCCTTAGGTATGTCTGTTGCTACAACATCGATGAACTGACATACATTTTCATTTGAAGATAATCAAATCAGAACATCCTACATTTCCCCAATTACCTTCACATTTGTTCTGTCTAGCTGAATAACCTGCCAGGTAAATGGTTTAGGCTGTCCATTTATCTTTTTGCAAACTGAAAGTGGCATAACATTGACTGATGCCCCCGAGTCTACCAAACAGTTGTGCACATTATGGTTGAAAATTTCAAAGGTCGGGAGAAATGGTGGGATTTTGCATTTAGGCTTACCTCCCACACTTGCTTCACCAATTTCTTCTTCTTGGGGTTCATTGTCGGTGGGAAGCTTTTCAGGTGTTTCAAGTGCTTTCAACAATCTTTCTTTCTGCTAAGGCATATTACACATTTCAAACAGTGAGATATTTTCCTTGGCCCTTTTAATATATTCCACAATGTCATATTCCATCTTATGTTCTTTGAGATTATTTTTTACATCGTCATTCTTCTCCTCAATGGGCTTAACAGGCATGTTGATTTGCTTTGGATCCTGACTCGTAATGGTGAATTCAGGTATTTTATCAACTGTGGTGCTCTTCTGAATTTTCTTTACGATCTTTTGAAGTCTCTTAATTTTCGGGATTACTGATTTGTCTTTATTTAACAAACATTGACTTCTTGTTGTCACGTTTGTTTCTGATATTTCTTCCTGTTTCAGAGTACCTTTGTCTTATGTATCAAAAAGTGAGACACAGTCCCATAAAACCAGAGCATCGTCCTCTTGTTTTTCTATGGAGTTATTTCATTTTTCCTCCTCCTCATCAGTTTCTGTTAGTTTAGAGTATAATAGCTGATTCATTACTAATGTCATTGAATTTATCCATTGAGGACAATTTTTTTCAGAATGGGGCTGTTGATGAAAGGTGCAAAAGTTATCCATACCCACCTTTGTTAAGTTCATTGATGTAGGACTGTGTGGAGGAGGTTTAGATTGATTGTTGTCTTCTCTCCTCTTGTAGTAAGGCTTATAAGATTTCTGAGCCTCTTTTTCTTTTTCCAAATATATTATTCTATTAGATAATTTTTGCATCATCTTCACCATTCCTTCAAAGTCATTTGAGTGCTCCTCCTTAGGCTTAGTAAATGATAAGGATTTCTTACCAAAAAAAATTTCTCCCAACTGCTCAGGATAATATTCTATGCTCTCTCTTTCAGCTTCTACTCTCTCAGCTTCTTCATAAGTTTCTAATAACGTAGGTTTGACTTTTACCTTGGAAAACATGGCCAAGTCAGGCCCTAAAGCTGAAGTATAGTATTCGATCAGAACCTTATAGATGGTTTATCAGTTGCAGAAAAATTCTTAAGATAAGCAGCAAACCTTTGGGTGAAACTATGCACTTTCTCTTTTCTTTCTTTCTTCAAAGCAAATAATCCTTTCATTAGGGCTGCATGAGTTTTTTGGGCTGCATATTTATTTTTGAATATCCTTTCAAATGTGTCCCAATCTGGGATTGAGTTTGCAGGCAAAGAAAAATACCATGAGGCTGCTGCTCCTTTAAGGGTATGTGGAAATAATCTGCAGACTACATCTTCATGTTCTCCCACCCTTAGTCCTTCTATGGCCAAGTAAAAGCTATGCAAATGATCATCCACTAAAATATTTTCACTTGGGTCAAACTTGGGCAAAATTTTCTCAAAAGCCTATGGTACGTCATGCAAAGGAGGTGCTAGGTTTAGAGGTGGCCTAGCCTTCCAAGTAGGTGGTGGATTTGGTGGGTTGGGTGGATAATTTGCGTTTACGCCTGCCATGAGTCTGGGTGGAGAATGAGGTGGTGAATGAACAGGGGTTTGAACAGGTGAACCGTAAGGTGCATCTGGGCCCAACTGACTCAGAGGCTGAACAACTTCCTGTAAGGCTGTCTCTACAAGTTCTTCAAAATCTCCAACCAATACTGCATCTACCAATATAGGGCGATCTTTCTTCTTATATTCTCTTCTAGGTAAGACAGGAATAATTGGTAATCCTCCAATCGTCTTCACATATTCCCTAGTATGTCTTCTTAGATCATTAACTACTTCTTTATCGACAAAATACAGATGTTCTTTACCCTTCTCCTCAGGAATTAAATTGGGAAACAGACTGCTTTCAAAACTATTACCGGTAGAATCATCTCGAGAAAATAATTTTCCTCGACCAGCCATGCACTGGCGGCCCTCCTTCTAGCGCCAAAAAACTGTTGAGGCCTAGAAAATCGCAGGCAACAACAGCAAGGGATTCTCCCCGGTAAACGTTCCCAACTAGCCCGTTACTGTTTGGTATGGGGAATCCATCCGGTTTACGGTCCGGCTACCGTAGGTCAAAGTAAACAAAAATAAAAGGTTTTACTAGTTCCAGCCCGGTCCACCGTGTATGTTTTAGTTTTTATGTTTAAGTATGAGATGCAAGTGCCTATCTAAGAATGCAAATTGATAGAGAATACGAGGAGCGTCACAATGTGATGCGTAGGTTCTTACCTCTCGTCTTAACTCTCTCGTATCTAATTCACACATAGCAAGAAATAAAAACTAACTATCTAAACTATCCCTAGGGAGCAAAATTATCATTCATTAATGAGTAATTTGTTTTTCGCATGCATTAAGAAAAATCATAGATAGATGATACTTCTTTCGAAACACGTGAACATTTAAAGATATATCAACAACTAGATGGGCCTTTTAACTTTGATTCCAACTCAAAATGGGCCTTTTAACTTTGATTCAAATTCCATGTCATCGTGTGTTAGCCAATGAAATTGCTTTAAATTTGAAATACCATATAGGTCTTAAACACTTTTTTAATATAAATTTGGGAATAGGTATCATAAAAAAAACTACTTTTTTTGTTTGTATTTTCGACATATCTTCCCATGTTTTTACTCAAATTTTGATCGGGAGAGCTCATTGGATGCGGAATTAAATTCCGCATCCAACGAGCTCTCCCGATCAAAATTTGAGTAAAAACACGAGGCAATATGTCAAAAATACAAACAAAATACTAGTTTTTTTTCTTTTTTTCCTCCAAAATTAATAAATATTATTTTATTATTTTAACTATTAATTAATTCTTTTTAGGAGGCCCATTTTGAGTTGAAATTTCATCTAATGTAGCTAATTGTTTATGAACAACATCCATTACTCATAGTGGAAATTCCATAGAATAAACTAGAGAGCATTCATACAAGAACATCAATTCAAAGAGTTAAAACGATCTCACAGTTCATGGACACAAAGCTGAAAACAAAATAGTTCACATTCAACACATCGATGGCACAACATTTGAAAAGTTCCAAAAATCTTTCTCCAACGGGAAACTTGTAATTTCTTTATGCAAAAGGAAATAGTTCTTCTTACATCAGACTCACAAATCTCTATGGGAAAAAGTCCCTCATTCCCTCTAATTCTCCTATACTTATACTACAAGAAAAATTCTTGGGCTACCCCTCGGTAACCTTTGGGCTCCCCCAGCTGTTTAATCTCATGCCTTTGTCCTTTTGTGAGTGCTCATGATTCATACGAACGTTGCAATTCATATTTACGATTTAAGAGCACTTTTATGAAAAGGAACCAGCTTAGCAACTGACGAACTTTTCCAAGCCTGAGCCTCTACTTCTATTTATTATGCTCAGTAATCCATTGGTCCCTTGCTAGACCCTGTTGAGCTTAGACCTGACTTTCTTCTTCTCTATCCTCATCTCTGCTTCTGCATTTTCTTTCTCTTTTGTCTTCTAGACATGTCTTCTCTAGATCAGCAATAACCCTATCACGAATAACCAGTCCTTAAATCACTTAGCGTTTGACAAAGTAACACAAATTGTATCAATACATGCATTCGGTGAAATGAACTATAAACAAATCTAAAGTATGAAAAGATAAGGCAAAGAGAATCCTGCAAGTTGGGCCTGAAAATCCTCTAAATCCACTGTCCGAACTAAAAACACAAGTCCGAAAAACAGACTTTTATCTCAATCCAAGCCGCATGTGGACCAATTCGACATCCTCCAATGAAAAAATGAAGAATGACAAAGTAACCACCATTTCTCAAAACACCAAACCCCCAAACTACGTTCTACATCTCAGAAAACTTGACTCGACCAGTGTCCATGGGAAAATTTTCCATCCCATAAAATAGAGTGACAGCACAACAAACGACGGGAAAACCCTATCGACAGTAGGAAGCAAAAACACTAAGCATCGAAGGATCAGTTCAATGAGGAGCCGCAACGGCAGGTGACGGACAAACTCTGGTCTCCACAATGTCGACGAGAAAAATAAAATAAGTGTTGCCGTAGTCAAGCATCGGATAGTGGAGCCACTAATTAGTAAGGTATCAACAGATGAACCAACTACAATGCCAGAGCGATAGTGTACTACGCAGACGCAACGACGGGAGCCATACAGCCTAATGGTTCCGTGGCAAAATAAAACTTCGGTGAAATAAAACATTAAAAACTGCAGCATCAGACATCGGAATGATTACAACATCGGACAATTAGTCTGCTAAGGGGGTGCAACGGTGGAAAATAATCAAACTACGGCTCTCGATCGAAGTCATAAAACTTTTCGATAGCGAAGAGAAAAAACAATAAAACACGGCATCGGCAAGGATAAGCCCTAATCCGTCGGAACGTTCATTATTGATACTTCGAAATGGCGGCTGTACAGATAACTTATAGTTCCGAATCAAACTTCAACTGACTTCCGATAGTGTTAAAACAAAACAACACAAATTAAACAGTTGATCAATAAAACCAAGGAACCAGTGAAAACCAAAACTAACCATTGGGTCATTCATTGTTTAGCTTCCTCAACGGCAACTGCATAGAGAACTATGGTCGTAATTCACTGTCCAATAAACTTTCGATAGCGAAATCATTGACAAACCAAAAATTCAGGTTCAATTCAACAGCATCAGCTGACAAAGATAGTCATTCAAATTCTGAAAATGATAAACAATTTATCTCAACTCAACCTTGAAAAGATCCAAAAATGTAGCAAAAGAACAACAAAGTTCAACAATCCAAAACAGATCCCGGCAAGATAAAATTTAAAAGGAGGGTCCAAAAAAAAATTTAAAAATTTGAGAAAACGTTGCAGCTGCAACACCTTGTTTTATTCACATTCACCCTTGACTAACAAAATGGTCAAATCGATAAATGAGTGCACAATGAAGATTCTTATTTAGAATAGCAGATTATTTTGATTTAGATGTATTATTTATATACATTATGTGCTTATAATATCCAACATAAGCTACTTGTACTTGAGTCTCATTTTTAACATAGATAATTGTGCATGCATATCCATTTTGTACTTTGCAATATTAGAGTTTAGTATTTGGGTCATTATTTGATCATTCTTGACCTGGTCAACCCAATTTGACCAAGTCAAGAACAGGGTCCGGGATGAGTTTTTGCCAATGATTGTGGATGATTATTGTTTGTGGTCTATCAATGTCCATTAAACACATTCATGCTTCAGATGGTGGTTTACTATGATGGCTTGTATTATTTTCATGATTATCAACATTTACAAGCTTTATTATTATTATTGTTCTGACATGGATGAGGCCTTTAACATATGTTTTTTATGGACATATGGTGTATTAGTATTAATTCCTAGTATATTTGGACATTATGAGTTCATCGATGTAGTAGGTTTTCAGTTTTGGGCACTTGCGGGCAAGATATGGACCAGTTTAGCATTTTACAGTAGTTTAGCCCTGGGAAATCAAAATAAAATGTTTTTCAATTGATGATGATTTCTCCTAGGGTGCCAGAGGGAAACATAGGGTGAATCCAGTCGATTGGACCATATTGTTGGTGTCAAACCCATTTTTGCAGTCAGTTGGCTTCCAGTTTCAATCCCCAGTGAGATATGAGTCGTTTTATGTTCCTGAGGCGGTATTTTGATGATGAAAATGGCTAATTAGGGAATCAATTTGGGAAAATATGGCAATAAAATGGCATGGAATAGGTCTGAGGCACAGTGTTTGGGTCACCTTCATCATCCGACATCAGCTTCACTCTTAATGGGATCCACGCGTCCTAGCATTATCCACTTTGAGGGTGTTTTGATGTATTTTGAGGGGGACGCCCAAGTGATTTTGATCACTTCATGTTACGATTGATCATTATATTTTGATATTGTGCCATGGGGCCATGATAGTGAAGGATTTGCATAACCTCCTAGCCCCACCATTTTCTATGTCATGTTATTACACATCTTTCATGTGGTGTGCCCCCTTGAGTGGATCCATGTGTTATCTCTCTGGTTAATCTTAGTCATTGATTAGATTGATTGTGTCTTTTGATCTTGGCCCTTGATATTTTTGGATCTAGGTTATGTGTATTGGACAGATTTATATATTGAGATGCTCTCTCATTGTAAAACATGACTTTTGGCTCTTGAGCCCTTGGAATAATAAAATATTTTTGCAAAATCTCTTAAAAGCTTTGTTGACTGTCTTGTATGGAGATTGGAAAGTCTTATTCTCTCTAGCATTCTTGCGGATCTATGCATTTCTAACACTTTTTGCAAGGGGTCATCCTCTTGGTGAAGGAAACAACTTTGTTGGGGGCGTTATTGTGACTGAGCTCCATAAAATTCTCTCAAATCATCATTGATTCAGAGAGTATCTTTATTGTGTCTTGTGGCCATCTTGATGTTCCTTGATTCATTTTCTTCATCATTTCATCTCTCTTTTGTAAATCGCTTCTTACATTGTAGATCTCTTTTGTAGGAGGGATCATTTGGAATCTCAGAGGGATAGCCATTTCACTTGAAAAGACATAGAAAATGCTCGTAATTGATCGAAGTGGCAAGATCATCGTCATAAAAGGTTAGTAGCAAGTATTTCCAAGTACATTTGCATTTTTTAATGGTTTAATTCAATTGTCAGCATAAAACCCTCTTCTTTCAAACCCTAGTTATGTAGATCTGATAATTCGGGTGACTATTTGAAGGAAACCATCAAACCCAATTAGGAATAATTAATTAAACCCTAGATCTCAAATTTCACTTAAATTCGAATCCATTTACCCTGGGATATAGCACTAGTCTTCCTAGGTAGGGTGCCCTCCTTGGGTGGGTGGTAAACTCTTCAAATCTATCAATTGGGTATGCTTGAACCCACATAAAATCAATAGATCTATCGTTCAAGCACCTAGATCTAGTCATTTCTTGTCCTGATCTACCTTTTTCGATCCAACTCATCCATAATTGCATAAACCCTAGATGGATTTAATTAGGGTTTTCCTTAATTAGACTAGATCTATCTAGATTTACACTATCAAGTTCATTGTGGTATGTTACTTATCAAGTTGGGTAAATTTCCTTATCATTAATCCTCCCAAATTTTTCTTAACCTTCTTTACCACATTCATCTTCTAGATCTAGATCTACCTACTCATCGTCCACCTTGCACATCATTTGATTACCTTTCAGAATGTTTTGAGTAGGCACAATAGCCCTCATAGGCTAGCAGGGTCTCCCCCTTTATCATTCTTCGGATTGATCTAAAGTGACAAGACCTCGCCCGATGTGACAACTATCCTTCATTCATAGTGGACGAGTCCCTTGTGGTGTCACCAGTGAGCTACCTTGCCCCTATCGTCTCGGATAGGATACCTTCAGTGGGTAGCTACACTTTGTGTGATGGTAGGTACTTGCAGAACTATTTGTTGGGGCAACAGAGGGAGTGGATTAAGTGGTTGTTTCTAGGATAACATTACTATAACACCACTTATCACATGTCCATTGGGATGAGTTCATTTTGAGCATTCTACGTATATGAGGCTCCATTATTCATGGACTTGGATTTTGGGGAAATTTAGGCGCCCCAGGGGAAATATTGGTTGCAAGAGAGTCAAGACATCATGAGAGTCCTGAAGGTGAACCTATAGGTTGCCCAAAATGAGCAGAAGATGTATTCAAACAGACACAGGGTGGAGTGCAGTTATGAGATTGGGTATCCCGTATTTCTAAGGTTACAGTTGTACAAATAGTCATCACTAAAGAAGAGTGGCATAAAAAGGTTGAATCCTTGCTTCTATGGACCATATAAGGTAGTCAAGAAAGTCAACAAGGTGGCATATGAGCTAGAGTTTCCAAAGGCTAATAGGATGCACAACGTCTTCCATTTATCTTGCCTCAATAAGGCGATGGGTTAGCAGGTTACCACTTCAACAAATATTCTTCCATTAGATGAGGAGGGGCATTCAGTTCTAACTCTAGAGAGGATTATTAATGTCAAAGAGAGGAGGTTGAGGAAAAGAGTGATTCAGGAGTATCTGGTTAGATGGAGAGATTTATCTGCAGAGGACGTTTCCTAGGAAGGAGAGCATATTTTACGACGTATAGGTTGGGAGTTGCTTGAGGACAAGCAATCTCAAGAAGTGAGGATTGTGATGTCCTCTCCTACTTGATCATGATTTGTGATGACTCATTAGCCTATTTGACTCTCGTAGCCTGTAGTGAGTAAAATTAGGGAGTCACTATTGATGACACTTAGCTAGAAAATATGTTTTATTTCTAAAAGTGACTAATAAAATTTTAGATGGTACTGGATGTTCCATTGTATCGACCATGTTATGGATCTCCAGAGGAAGATAAAAGGAGGGCAATGCCTCATTTGAGCATATATTATTATGATTTTACTTGATCTCTTAAGGAGTGTCTAGCTAACCAAAGGTTTCATTGGGGTTTGTCAAAAACCTTCCATCATTATTTGGTTTCGATGTTGCAAGGCCCACCCTAGCTAAACATAGGTAAATCCATCTAGAGTTTCCAATTGAGCTCTATTTGGCGATTGAGATGTGTGATGAAATGCTTAGGCAATTTTCCTAAAGAGGTCAAAATTATCTTCTTCAAAAAACCATGGCACTAGTGGGGGGGGAATCGTGGTGGCAGGAGGGTCGTGGGGTTGGAGGAGGACAAAGTCCCTTCTCTTGTGGATTCATGGTTATAAACAGAGGACCGATCTATTTGGAGGAGGTTGGGTCATTTGGAGAGGGTTGAATCTCTTTGACATTCATGAGGAAGAATTGTGGGGGTCATGAGATTCCTAAAGAGCTCGGTCCCTCTTTTGGTGAAGCTATGAAGACTTTGTAAAGAGCCGATGCACCTTGGAGGTCGAGGGGAGCTTGAGAGGGGCTCGGGCCCCTTCTTACAGCATCGTCAAGCTTGGAGAGGGATTCGTAGGGGATTTTTGCAAGTCGAGCACATCTCTACAGTTGATCAAATTTGGGAGAGGATCGTGAGGCTTAGTGGAAGAGGCTCAATTTGCTGAGGAGCGAAACCATCATAGGGGTGCAACTAGCACTAAAGAGGCCAAGAAGCCAATAGAGGAGACAATTTCCTTCCTAGAGCATAACAACATTTTTTTAGGGGCATTGAAGAAACCTAAGGAAGAATGCATCACTAGTGAAGGAAAAATTGGCACTAATTCTAGGCTTTTGGTTTATTATTGTGTTCTTAGTATATTGTAGTCGCTACATCAATGTTTATATCTTTGTTTTGTTTCCATCTACTATTCATGATAAAATGTCAATGTTGTCTCTCCTACTCTATGTGAACTTGGAATGATCGCAATGTTTTATTAAAATGAAGAAAGTCATGAATCAATGTAATGAAAACTATTTGTCAAAATCACACAACCAAAATTACAACAATTTAACATACTATTGAGAACGAGGATACTATATTCTCCTCGAAATGAAGAATAGTTTTGGGGTGGGGGAGATGTTGGAGGGAACTTTTCGAGCCCCGTAATATCATCATTATCTTATGTATAAACACATTATGTGTAATTGGAGTATCAACAAAAGATTAGTTGGAGCGGGTGCAACCGGTCCAACCAGATCTACCATGTATAAATACCCATTCACTACATGACCGACATTGGATTTGGATGTCTTTTTCCCATATTCTAGGTTGATGATTATGTGTGTATTATTCTCTTGCTTAATGTCGTGTTGAAACCCATCCTTTCAACAACCCGTCAAATCAAGTGCACCATATGGGATAGGATCCTCTTTGGTTGGTGAATGGTGAGAGATATTTTTCTTTACACTCTCGCAATGTAATTCCAAGATCTTACACAAGTTAACGTGTTGGGTTTTACTCCAAAAAATTGATTCATCTTGCCAAACAATCGGTACTAAGTTACATTGCTCCTAAACCTTCCTAGTCATTAAGAACTTATTGAATATAGTGTTGACTCCATTAAGGCATTGATCTGCTCACCCAACAAGAAGGTCTTCTTAGAGATAGCATTGAAGAAAAAGACAAAATTATCAAGTTTGCGGTTTAGACATTTTGTCAAACACTTTCAACTGCTAGGTTTTAAATTAAAGAATCACATGTAAACTTTGAAACTTAAATCACCATGCCAAAAGACTCTTCAACCCAAGATACTGAACAACCACATTGAACACAACTATATTTTTGGTCAATCTCGACCAAGGAAAAACCCCAACCTGGGGAAAACCCAAAGAGAGAAAATTTTAATTAAGAAGAAACTCAGAAATTTTCTTTACATAGAATTTTTCTCTTTCCCAACACTAAAAAAATTTCACAAATTTATGACAGCATACTTCTACCTTGAAAATCATGCCAATGAACAACAGTACAACCAGTTGTACGACTGGTCCACACGTGCATGTACATGTTGTATGGCTTGGTCACTTCTTTGCCTCGATTTTCATGCCACACGTGTCAAAGTAATTATGTTGTACAGTACTGACAGGATGCATTTAATGCTTCAGACACTACCTGGGAAAATGTGCCCACATGTGTTGTACGATCATGTCAAAGTGTTGTACAATCACCTTTTGGCTACCTTGAGAAATGTGTTGATGTACGATCGTATCAAAGTGTTGTACAGTCACCTTTTGGCTGCCTTGGGAAATGTGTTGTTGTATCTTCTTGGAAAATGTACCAATCTGCCTTGGGAACCCTTTGTCCTCCGCTATACTCTCTCTTTTTTTGTGGCACATTCTCCTTTGTCCCTTCTCATTGTTTTATACTCTAACTTCCTAACTACCCATCCAAAGGCTAGGATTAGATTACAAGATCTAGGGTCTATATAAAATGCACTTTTAATAATAAATGTTAATTATTAAACACATCACTTAAATTACCCACAACTCATAAACTACAAAACATTTATTTATTTACATAATGTCTATTTTTACATAAATACAACATAAGGAACAAAAGGCCTTTATGTTCCCTTCATCGCACACGCACCAAAACTATGAGGGAGGGCCTTCAAAGTTGAACATTTCAGCAAGCAGTATTCTTGTTGAATACTTTACAGGCTATTTCTATCCGTATTTGGGAATCTTGTCGTGGCCAAGGAGCAGGCTTAAAAAGAGATGAGAGTGCATTGTGTTGACGTTGGGTTCAAATCCTAAAAAGTTTCCAATCTTAGCATCATACCCCCTTATCTAATTGGAAGGGTGCTAATCTGTGTGAGGTAACATGTCCAACCAAAGTGTGTCTATCTCTTGGGCACTTGCGGGTTTGCTAGGGGGATTGAAGATGTAAATTCGTAATTTTTTGAAGCGAATAATTATTCGCTTACACAGATAATATTACCAAAAGACTTGGAATATTAAATAAGCGATAATAATATATAAATTGATAATAGAATAGATATGATGATAGATTACAAAGTGAGTGCCATATATATATTAATTGTAAAGGCACTTTGGATACTATCCATGAAAGGATGCGTCATTTCAGAATTGTTTACTAATAACTATTTCTTAATTATTAATTATAATTATTAATTATTAATATCAATATGTATTAATATTAATAATTCATATATATATATATATATAGAGAGAGAGAGAGAGAGAGAGATTGTTTGTTGTTATTATTTAAGTTTGTTACATTACCACTCCCTCAGAAAGACTTTGTCCTCGAAGCCTTATTATGTTTCTGCATCATTTTTTGTGGTGTCACAGCTGACGAAACATGTCGATACAAATTACTAAGAGTTGAGCACAACTTTCGATCTGTGGATGAATCAATCCATCCCAAATTGATTTGTTGTGAACTGTTGGCATTCCATACTGATCTATCGTTAGAAGATTTGATCACATTGGTACCGCTATATTTCGACATTTCCCATTTTTTAGAATATATGTTTTTATGGTTGGGGTGTCGATATGGAAATTTCATAATGTCATTGTCTTTTACGAGTATCATTTTTTTAGCATTGATTTGAGTAGAAAGTTGTGTTTTCGTCTCGTGAGGTTTTAAGGTTTCATTCTATATCTTTTCCAACTTATTTTCTTACTGCATGTTATCATTTTGAAACTTCTTAATCACTTCTACATGTAATTTTCTGTCATCTTCAGACTTCTTAAGTTGTTCCTTAAGATCTTCATTATTCCTTTTGATACAACAATTTTCTTCCTATTTGTTTAGAAGTTTTCATTCAATGTCTTCCGTAGATTGTTCTGTCTTCCGAATACTTTTCAACTTCTTAATTTTTGTGACTAGTGTCTTGTTATGATTACCTAATCTGAAAATTTCTTCGGAATGGCTTAATAAAACCTTGTTGACTTTTGCTTAATAAAACCTTGTTGACTTTTGTCAGTTCTGTCACGTCCCCGTGCCTCCGAACGGCAAAGAGGACACGACTACATGCTCTAAAGCACCCAGGATTGCCGCCCATGAACATGTACAGGCTTAAAAATTGCATAAAACAAAATGCTTAACATACACAAATGAACATTTATAAAAATTGCAGAAACAGAATGCTTAAACATGCATAGATGCAATTATCTACCAAGCACAGCGGAAACAACATTCATTCAAACAAGCATTCTTGCAACATGTTCATCTCATTTTTAATTAACAGTAAATATAGAATTGCAGAGGTAAAATGCACTAGATCACTTATCTTATGAAGAATTCGATCCGCAACCAGCTACGTCGCTGCAACGTTCCACCCAACCATAGGCCAATGTGCTCCTTAATCTCTCAGCAACGCTGCCACCCCCGAGCTGGGCATGATTCTCCAAGGAATAAGGGAACTAGCAAGCTTACACATAGCCAGGGATGCACAAAACACACAGCCAAGCCAACAGAGTTGGGTTTATCAGGCCATTAAGGAGTTGGAGAAGGCAAATTGTTAAGCTGGTGAGCTCATTACAGAGCTAAGAACACCTACACCAGAACTAGCCTGACCTCTAAAACACCCAAACACACCCAACACAAGGAATCAGTCCCTTCTCTGCTACACAGTCCCTCAGGCCCTGCATTCCCTTCCAGTGCTATTCAGGGGTGATGGAGAAGAAGGCCATCCCTCTAGCTCTGTCTGTGTGGTTTCCAGCCATCAAGTTTATCAAGCAAATCTAAGCCAACCTCCCTGCCCCTCTCACAGTCCAAGAACCAACCATTGCACCAGGCAACTCATTTAACTGTCACAGCTTAAACAAGGAAAAACGAATCTCAAGCAACATACAACGAATTCCCAAATGCAGCAGCAAACACACTTATAGCAAGGGAAAAATCAACAGTCCGTCCAAGGAAATTGAGCCACGGAAAGACTCATACAGACCACGTTGGAAACAGATTTACAGACTTCCGGCCTGGGCGTGAGTAACAATCAACGCAGAACCCACAATTCGACCCAGGGGGAAAGGATTCAGCCACATCACTCACAAATTCGTGGAGGAAAACGACGTGGGTAAAAACCAGGAAATTCCTGTGCGTGGAGAGAAATAACGGACTGGAAATGGTGGAAAACGAACAGAGCACAGAAAGGACGCGAAATTGGGCGTGCGTGAGTGTTCAGCAAACTCGTGGAGCCAAAAAATTGTTTGCGTGAGACCAAAAATGCCAAGAGCCTGTGTGTGAGGATGAATAGCGATGGGGTGGACGTGAATTGCAAGTCCTGAGCGTTTTGCATCTCGTGGGGAGGAAGAAGAGTCTGCGTGAAGGATGAGGACGAATTGAATGAAGGGCGTAGGCTAGGACTGACAGACCTGCCACCCCACACCCCAAAACCATAACTGCCATAACTCCTCCCTGCTGCCAACAGAAATTCTTAATGAAGGTGGTTGGAATAAGACAAGGGAAAAAGTCACATGGGTATTTTTCCTCATTGGCTAATGTTGACAAATTTTCCCCACATCCTTATCCTTGGGAAAATCATGCCCCATTCGATTTAGTTGCCGCGACCATAGCTGGTTGTGTCCATTAATTAATTATGATGCATATTTACATGATGCTGAAACTTAATATGTGTCGCATGCCCCGATATTCAATCGGTGACAATTTAAATCCAACACATAACATAACCGATCAATGGTTGGACCTTGGCCTTTAGCTCCACACCATGATCATTTACAATTTATACATCATATACATCGAATGTAGCGGGGTCAAAACCGGGACATTACAAGTTATAACTTATGTGTCTTCTTACTGTCGTCATACTGCTACTGGAGTTTTTCTTTTTGTTGTTTATGATGATGTAACTCTGCTCTTTGATTTTCTAACCTCATCCAGACTTACGCCAATTCAACATCTTTTTCCATGATGAGTTTGTTTAGATGCTTTCTTCTTCTAATTCATTATCGCATCCATATGGTGATTTGTTGTCATTTTTTGAATTTTTGATCTGGTCTTCTAGGTTTTGATTATGAATTTTTAAATATGATATTTCTTTATCTTGATCAGGTAACATTTTCTTGTTATCTCTTATGGTTCGTTCTAGCTGTCGATTTTGATTCCATAAGCGGTGATTCTCATCGTCTTTCCACTCTTTCAACCACCTTTTCGTTTCACCCTCAGCTTGTAGACTTTTATTGATCGCCTTGTATTGTTCTAACTCGTCCAATGTTGTTTGTAGTTGTGCCTTCATTTCTGAATATCTAGTAGCCATTGTTTGTGACTATGTTTATACTTCACTTTTGTATTCGTTTCTTCTAGAAGGGTAGATACAAAAGCTTTAATAATTCTCAATGTCTCTTTTGGAAAAAACTTTCTTCGACTATTTCGTGTTAAGTCAAATAACCTATCTTTTTTCCAAAAGTAATTTTTTTTAATAAAATAATAATAATTATTATTATTATTTTTAAACTTAAGTTATATAAAATAATATATAACCTTTCAAATTCTAGTCCTTAACTTTTTTTTTCTAATACTTTTGTAAAATGCAAGTAGATTGAATGGTTGGGAGAAATAAGTGTTACCTTCCCCACCTAGGTTCAAATCCCACTTACTTCTTTGTAGTTATTATTATGCATTTTTTATATTCAAACCCAAACCCACTTATTAAGAAACCATGTGTGGTTTCACTTTTACCGTTTTTTTTTGTTTTACTTTTTTATTTGTGGGTTACTTTTACCTTTTATTTTTTAAGGACAAGGTCTTATTTTTTAGGGAAGCCCTAGAAGCTTGAATAGTAACTTCGCTTTGATACCACTTGAAGTAAACTAAAACTCTAAAACCCACATGAATTCCGGAAATTAACCACAGTAAAATTGAATATTGATTGAGCCCCATTGGCTAGATCTCGGCCTTTGGCCATATTTTTGGCTTTTAGCCATCACCCAGGGTTTCCCTGAATTTTTAGGTTTCCCAAAAAAATAAAACTTTGTCCTTAAAAGAAAAATAATAAAATAAAAAAGGGTAAAAGTAACTCCCCCAAAAAAAGAGAGTTAAAAAAAAGTAAAAATAAGTAAAAACAAAGAAAAACTAAAAGAACGAAGAAAAAAGAGGGAAAAAAAAGTTAAAAAAAGAAAAAATAAAAGTTTAAAATAATATATAACCTTCCAAATTCTAGTCCTTGACTTTTATTTTTTTTCTAATATTTTTGTAAAATGCAAGTAGATTGGGTGGTTGGGAGGAATAAGTGTTACCTTCCCCACCTAGGTTCAAATCCCACTTGCTTCTTTGTAGTTATTATTATACACTTTTTATATTCAAACCTAAACCCACTTATTAAGAAACGATGTGTGGTTTCACTTTTACCCATTTTTTTTGTTTTACTTTTTTTTTTGTGGGTTACTTTTACCTTTTATTTTTTAAGGACAAGGTCCTATTTTTTAGGGAAGCCCTAGAAGCTTGAATAGTAAGTTCGCTCTGATACCACTTGAAGCGAATAATTATTCGTTTTTACAAATA
>LPNX011127494.1:322335-345383 GCA_001517045.1 Pseudotsuga menziesii | reverse complement strand
ATATATATATATATATATATATATTGTTTGTTGTTATTATTTAAGTTTGTTACATTTTTCCAATAAATACAAGTTTCACTTGAAAAAAAAGCAATCAAACCCACATTGCAACCAAAGATACCTTAATTAAACTCACAATGAACCTTAAAACCTAAAAACTGGGTAGTTATTAAGAGGGGCAATTTTATGATAAGACGCTAATGTCGAGCATGTGACAATTGAGTCTAAAGTAAATTAGAAATTATTTGATCAATAATCTTGTTTTCCTCCAAACCGTGGCACTTGTAAATTATACACTTTGAAATTGCCCTTATTGTCCGCCGATTGCACACCAGCAGCAGAAATCAATTGAAAGTTGTCTCCTCACTTAGGAAAGTGGGAGAAGTGTGACCTTGGGAGCAAGCACAGAGCTAGGTACTGTCACCTACTCCTAGCTCCTCCGTTTAAGCTAACTCCTAATGAAGCGAAGAGAGTAGTCCCTACAAAAGAGTTTCTATTGCTATTAAATTGTTAAAGTGTTCTTAAAGGTCGCAGATGCGGAAGGATGTTGTTTAGGAGTTATTATGATTTGAATGTGTTATACTAGTTATAAATGTGACACAAAATCAAATAGCAACCCACGTTGCAACAAGAGATTGAAAGATAAGTTTAAATTCTAGATTTCAATTAAGCATTCAGTGATAGCAATTATAACAAACCATAGACAATTGATCAAATAATGTAATTATGCAAATTAAAACAAGGACAAGTGCCTTATGGAGTCAATGAAGCTGAAATGCGCTAGAGAATTAAACACACGTCTAGAAATTAAACCAGTGAATGTTAGATTGTGCGAGCGCTCTTGGTAAATTTTAAGGATTTTAAAAATGATCTTGCTTAAGGTGTCTATGAAACCTAACCGAAAATACTTTCAGTGGCTCCGTCCAAAGACATGACGAACCTATCTAGAATCACAAGCTAGGTGTTCAAAGAATTTAATCAGCGGGTGTCCAGATTGGGTTGCCCGACGCCCACACTTGGAATTTGCCCACTACCTGAGTATTTATCGAGACAATGCCGATGCGTTGGTTATGGGGTGAAAGTTTTATTATGTTATCACTTGCAAGATTAAGAAATTTGATCACCGTTCTGAGTACGAGTCCAACTTTTCAGGGTCGGCAGAGTATACTAGGTGAGAGATAGCAATGAAGAAAATTTTAAGTGGGGAAATGTGAGTTGGAAAGATTTTATTATTATGAGCACACAGTTCAACTCTCCGACAGAGAGTGCTCTTGACTTTGTCTTATGACAGAAGTTCAAGAGACTTTACTTAATCTATATGCTTGATGCAAGGATAATGCAGTGGGAATGCTCTCCGACAGAGAGTGCTCTTGACTTCGGTTATTGCAAGTTCAAGAGACTTTGATTTCTTTTTTTAAAAGACAAGCAGACTGTAAATGTGGAAACCAAATGATAGCTCAAAAAGATTAATAACAAATGACTTGAAAGAAACTTAGTAAAAATAAGCAAAACTAACAACTAGTGTTCTAAGCATGAAATGAAACTACTCTAAGCATGGTATTAACCAAACAAAAGGACAACGCAAGGCTCTTCCCCAAATGGGAGAAGAAAAACACACAGTGTGAGAGGCCTTATCCCACTTAGCCATATTTCATTAATACTTTACAAAATGCGGGCGTTTAACCCTTTGAAAATGAAGAAAGTGACTAATCAAGAGAACTTGGAGCCTTATTATGACTTGTACAAAGAAGAATGATTTTTTTAGATTGGATCCTCTTCTTGGTATGGTTCTTCATTTTTTCTCAAAATCTTTTGGCTCTAGCTTTGCTTGCTCTTTCTTTGCTCGATTTTGCTCATCGTTCACATGTAAATAAAAGCTCTAAACAACAGCTAGTAAGAGTGTTAGGAAACCAAATTTTAACTTATGACTCAGGAAAATGAAAGTGAACAAGATGCCAAGTGGTTAATGAGATAAACAAAAGCCCAAAACAGTAAAACAAAACAAAAAAAAATCAGACCTTGGGAATGAGAGGAAAAGCTTGCCTTTTATGGCTCAAAATGCACGTTTTTCAATGAAATGACTTGAAATTTTTTGAGAAAGAAAACTTAAAGATTTTTTTTCTAATTTTTAGGCTAATTTCCAAAATTGGAAAATAGCAAAAAAATGTCAAAAAATCAACAAAAAACAGCAAGCTTAAATTTGCATGTTTTTCGAGGAAAAAATTAAAAAATAATTTTTTTAGAATTTTTTTCAAAAAATTTCTAATTTTTAGGCTAATTTCCAGAATTAAAAAATAGCAGAAAAATGTCAAAAAATCAACAAAAAACAACAAGCTTAAATTTGCACGTTCTTCGAGAAAAGGTATAAAAAAAACTTGAAAAAATATTTTTTGGAAAATTTTCGAAAATTTTCTGTTTTTTTTTTAAAGAATTTCCAGAACTGAAAAATAATGAAAACACATAAAACCCGCAAGCCTAAAAGTGAAAAATTTGCACGCTTTTCGAGAAAATTCGTGCACGTTTTCCAAGGCAAAAAAAATCAAAATATTGACTTTTAAGCATAAGTCTTGAAATTTCCAGCTAGCTGAAAATATGCAAGAGATAGCGGGGAAAGAGAAGTGGCACAGAAAACAATGCGACAATTGGGGACAAACCCCAAAGTACTTCTCAAGACAAAAGTCTGGCAAACAAAAGAATGGTGGATTTACAAATTTGAATGAGACAAAGATCTTAGATCTAATAAAAGTTAAAGATTGAAAAAAAAGTAGATCTAAACCCAACAAGTAGATCAAAGTATGAATCTTTGATCTACTTTAGCCAATCATAATGCAAGATCTAGAGATGTGAATAAATTGAGAATACTTGCACTACTTGGAAAGCAAATCAATAGAATAAAACCTATAGAAATGTAGATCTGCTTTGTAGTAACCAATGTAACCAAAAGATTTTTTGAAGTTTGTAGTTTGATGGATGAAGCAAGCAAACCCTTCGTTTCTCGATTTCTTAAAGTAGAAGACTCCCTTCGGCACCTGTAGAATGAATGCATAAACCAAACAAGAGCTCCTGTGTTTGGGAAAATACCTAAAAGCCACAAAACTTAAAAGAAAAGCATAAATCAAATAATATTGTGCTAGATTGTTAGTCTTCTAATCACAAGATCATATACTTAAGAATCAAAAGAAATGAGCTAAGAATTGTATCATCTTGAACAAGATGAAACATGGCACACAAATAACTCCCACATGGACCTCCAAAGTCTTCTTGCTTTATTAAAATTCAAAAGATATTACAAATTTTTCTAGAGTGTACTTGCACAAATTCTCCATCAAAATAGCGCTGAAAGAGCCTCTATTTATACAACGAGATCAAACTAAAACCCTAAAACCAAATCACATAACCTGATCGGCTCGGCACATATCTAAGAGCCCATACCTAAAAATGAAGAGCTGGGAGTGAAGGGAGGCCTCCACCTAGGCAAGGCACCCCCACTCCAACCCTAACCACTGCAAACAAGCCATAACTGAGCCCACACATGTGGATGACGCCCTCATGCTGAAGAGGGGCGTGAATGATGAAGGGAGGCATGAGCTAGTAGATAAGGCCACAACTTAGGTATGGAGGAGCCACTACTAGGTTTGGAGATGCCACTGCTGCTGTAATCTTTAGTCTTTACCTTGATCAAATCATCAAACCAACGAGTGCTCTCCATTTCATCCAATTCAGGAGTTTAGCTAGAGATGACAAATCCGTTAATTGAATATAACTTTATTATTCATTGAATGCTGACTAAAGCTGAGTTATGATAACTCCAATTATCATAAATGTCCATTGAGATGTCATTTAGCCTTCTATTTCGCTGAATTTGGATTAATTTGGAAAGTTTTAATTTTCTCCAAAATAATCATTTTTTAATAAATAATCATTTTTTCTCGAAAATGATTTTTTTGAGAAAATTAGCGTTATTTATCCGATTGATGATTTGAAAGTTGGATCTGACTGGCTGACTGATCAAGAATGATTTTTGGCTTAAGGTTAGAGCCTTCAATCACTAAATTCGAGGTTCTGATGACCGACTTATTACAAACGGGATTTTTCCAATTAATTTATGGAAAAATTAATCAAAAAACTTAGAGAAATAAAAAAAAATTAAAAAATTAAAAAATAATTTTTTAACCCGTCTGGAAAAAAAAATTCGAAATTTTTTTAAAGGTTCTATTGACTTAGGACATGACCATGCTCTATTCTAACAATGCCTAGTAGATTTATAAACACTCGGTTAGGCTCTAATAACCCCCCAAGGCCCATAATTCAAAATCGGGCATTCCAGCTTTGGAGGAAGCGGGAGAAAACCTCGTCAATTATACCCAGCTATAAGCAAAACATACTTGTCAAGGGCAAAAAACTCTCTGTAATACCTTAGTTGAGATTCTACGTCTTAAGAGACCGAACCACTCAAAATACCCTACTAACACATTTTATTACAAACCCCGCGAAGCCATAGTCAAAATTATTCAAATGAAAAACTGGCTAGCCAATATTTGCTAGACATAAAGACGGATCAACTGATACACTGGAATCAAACATTGAACATGTTTGTCAACCGGCGGCTCCTCAGGTAACCCAACTATGGTACAAAAAGTTGGTAACAACCCTTTGCCACAGTAACTGATCACTCTTACCTTTATCTCCAAAAAGATTCAACAATCAAGCTCATGTTTACTACCCACAAGCTAAGCTTTCAATCATCACTATCCTCTTGAGTCGTTGAAGCATAACACTAGTTTTCACTTGTTAGGTTATTGGTAGTAAGTACTAACTAGGACACCAAGCACATTTACATATTCTAATGTAATTTACAATGTAATGTGTTTTTTTAAAATCCTCTATGGTTGGAAATTCCTGTCAACTTATTGCTATAACAAATTTGTATCAATCTTCCTACTAAGATGTCTTCTATTCAACTTCATCAAGCAATAACAACAATATATTTTAAGAGAATGTTCATATGAGTGTTGCAAAAATCTCTGATAATTCTATTTTTTCCGAGTTTTTTCAGGTAACCAAATTCTCCAAGTTTTCCAAATTTTGGTTAATCTTGCCAATTTCATGAGTTGATGACCTCTACTGATCTTTTTTCCTGATGTCAAGTTTTGCAACATTGGTTGATATTCTTCTTAACTGTGGAAACTTTATTTACAAGATAAATACCCTCAAATCAAATAACAATAAAAGTATAGTAATTGATGTTAGAAGCCTACATAGGAGATCTATAATTTTCAAGTATACAATGGCATAATTGAAAATGATACCCCCATTAGATAAAACACTCTGCCTGCTTATAGGTTGTTACAACTTACAAGCATGACATTTCAAGCATTAGAAAAAAGACATCCCAACAAGTGTACAATAATTCTATACCTTCACCAAGAAATCAAAGTATATAAACCCTCTTACTATGGAGAAAATAAAAAGAAAGTCCTTTTTCAGGAAGTAGCTTCATGAATTTCAGAAGTTGATAGCTAAACACATGCCTCTTATGGGTAGTTGGTGTTTTCTCAGATTACCATTGTGACATGGTCTTAGATTGAACTTTAAAGACTTCTGAGGTGTAAGAAACTGTCTGTACTACAGTTTTAGTCAATCTGCTGAAATAAACCATACATAAACTCTGTAGTCCAACATTGTATATTATCTTAGACTTCTGTAGGAGAATAATTATGGGAAGGAATCAATATCTAGTAATGGATAGCCCCTTACAGACTATGATGTGATTATAAACATAATGCCGAAGTCTGTAAAAAGCAAGTTCACATTATTTTGTGAAGTACACATTTCAAGCCATAACTGAAATACTATTATTGGCATGCTATCATATTGTCAAAAAAATGACGTCATTTTGTTTTACAGTGCTCATCTCTTGTGGTGATATCTAATCAATTGTGTGCTGAATTGCTGATAAGCCAATTTTCTTCTTAAATCCCAAGGCATAATTATGTTGCATTTGGAGCATAGGTAAGGTCCTTTCCACTTATACCAAAAAGGCATTCAATGGAAATGATCGACTTCCAGAAGAACTAACTTGACAGCAAATTTCCACCTTGGGATGTTCACCCACAGAAAGCATTCGATCTAAGAGGAGCTACTGCAAGCACTTATAGAACTCTTCCCATTACCCTTTGCAATGCTTGCTTGATCCCCTCCCTCTCAAGGGAAGTTTCCAAGTGTAATTCTTGTACCTGTTTGCAAGGAACAGGATTCTAATTGTTAATTTCCCTTAACAGTACTTCTCCAGTCCAATATTTTATACAACTGTTATTGCTTTTACACAATATGTACATCAAAAAACATTTAAGTTGTTTGTTCAAAACTATAATAAATATAAAAAAGAAACCTGTCTTCCAGCACGAGCAAGAAGAGTGAATTTGCCACCCTCAACTGGCATCTGCAAAACATGTTATACACTATTGAGAAACAAATAGAATGGAATGGAAGGAAATACATATTTCAATGCCTCCTGTTTCTGGATACCACGTTCAAGTAATAAAATCAACCAATATAAACAACTCCAGTTAAACCCCTTGCTAATAATGCAACTTACATTTGAAAGCCAAAGCTCCAAGTCTTGGGAAACAACACGCTTTTCAAACACTTGCCTTCTAACTTTCACATCAGTTATTCTGCAATTAAGCATAGTAATACTTTGTGAGAAACAATTTGAGACTATCTAAACTCTTCCCTCATTATGTGTAGCCTAAAATATCTAATTAAAAAGCTATAATAAATTAATAATCCCACCCCAATGCCAATAAAAATCATATCATGAACACCTAACATAATGAGAAGGCAGCTTAACTCAAGCAGTCAAGCATTAGTTTATTATCTGCCATGTTGTATAATCATTTGGTGTGACACTAAAAAAGCTTCACTCATCAGTTTGGAAGTGCCAAATGTTGTGTTTGTCCTGGACAATTGGTTGAGCTCCAAATTCATCTCAAATCCCTTCAATTTTCTCTTGAAAACAGTGCAGTGAACAAAGATTTCTCTTCCATTTAGTTGAATAGATTTTAGAATCCCATTCGCACCTTGGCCTAAAGGATCTCATGCTTGCTATCCTCTTCTAGTTAGATAATGTGAGTCTATAAATTCGATTGTATACAACCTGATCCATAGTGACAAGAAGTGCTTAGATATTGCAAAGGAAAGGATACTCGTACAGATATGGATATGTGGATAAAGATGCACCAGTTTGACTTTTTACCAACGCAGCTAGACATCGTGTGCATGCAAACACACACATAAATATAGATTAATACTAGAGCAGAGTTATTTTTCAAAACAAGCCTATATAACCAAAAAATGGATGCCAGCATAAGCCTTTACGTAGATTTCTGTGGTTTTGAATATTATCACATGCAATGTTGTAAAAGAACTGCGGTCAATGGTGTAGCCATACAATAGAGCTTGCCTAATATCTTACTAATGCCACATCAAATGCTTTATTTGCAGCAAAAACTAGAAAATAGTTCAATAGATTTTTCCCACTTAAGGCCATTAATTGACTTGCATCTGCATGATACAATGTGGAATCTGTCCCAAATGTATCCAGATTCAATCCCATACAGATCTACTCTATATCCCTTCCCAGTACAGATCCATAAACAATGCAATATGCATTCAAGAAGGATCTGGATTTGGTACAAATTCTCGAGTATCAAGGGAGCAGGAAGAAGAATCTGATGAACTACCAAGCACAAACAATAATCAATGATCTATGGGTGTTATATGATTCTACTCATGCATGACAATCATTTTCATATATAATTATATATATGTTTGAGACTCCTGCAGTGTTTCCAATTTTCAAAACTAAGATGTATTCTGCATCAACAGTATTGCTTAAAAAGTGATTTTATACATGTAATATCTTAAAAAACAGGAAAATGTCAGCATGCACTTGTGGCTAAATTACAAAATAGAATGGCATTACTATTTAGCAATGTTATCAGAAGCGGACCGGTCATCGAACCAGCAGAGCCCAAAATGTGAACCGGACTGGAAACCAGAAGAAAAAAAACGGTAGACTAAAAAACACATAAAATATTCATATTTTGTAAAAAACCATATATATTCAGGTGCATACATATGAATCCAAACCATTAATACACAAATATCCAAAGTTTCTCATATATATAGCAAGTACAGGTGCAAATAACCAAAATAGCACCGAGTGCAATACATCGCTGAAGTTTTGAACCAAGATACATCAACAAAGAGGCTCTAAATGGCCCCTACAATCCAAAAAATAAGCATAGTACTACTAGTAATGAATAACTATAAACTGATCAGTGATAACATGAAAACTAGGGCCTAATCATCCTCATCGTCACCCTCATCCTCATCATCATCCTCATCCTCATAATCCTCAATCGGACTGGGATTTTGAGCCCCACTAGATTCCCCTAGTCCTGATGGTAAAACCTATGGAAGTGGGACCAAATCCAACCAAGAAAGGTCTTCATTCTCAAAGGCTGGTGCCTGAGAATCCACAACCCACTCTGATGATGGATCAAAGTCATCCAAGGTTATGTTGCTTGATGCTGCGGTCTTGTTCAACAAATGGTTACGCCTTCAGTCTAAGATTGTACTGAACATAGACCATACCATTCAACCGTTTGTGTTCCAAACGGTTTCGCTTCTTGGTGTGTATACGCTCAAAAACACTCCAATTGCGTTCACATCCAAAAGCGTTGCATGGCTGGCTCAAAATCCGAATTGCAAACTTTTGCAACTCAAGGCAGAGCCCACCAAATTGTCCCCACCATTAGGCTGCAAAAAGAGTTGAATGAAAACAAGTTTCATTAAACGACTTTGAAAACTTTCAATAATATTATATATATAATTTCAAAACTTTGAAATTTCTTACCAAGTGGATCCTTGGATCTGCCTCGTATGGCCATACTCAAGCCAAAGCTACCCATACTCTCATTGATTTGCAGCAGTTTACTATGTATCTCATCTTGTGTCTTGGGGTTAGAACCATGCACTCAGTGCATTTATACAATCCATCTTTTACCTCCCCATCATCATCTGCTTCAAAGTCTTTTGTATAGTGGTACCTTCAAAAGTTCAAAGTTTAAAAGACCAGCAATATTTATTAGTTTACTATGTTTGAAACTTTGAAGTTGAACCTAAAAGGTTGAAATTATAACAAATCTTATAACTGTGAATTTGAATTTTAAAATTTCTTATTTTTGGTTTAAGTAGTAGCCCGCTGCATGCAAAGGACGATGGATTTATCTATTCCATCTTTCATCAATGATTTTCCAAATAGGAAAATATTTCTTCCTTTTGTCACCATATCTTTCCTTTATTACTTCTTTGGCTTCATCCATGGCCTCGTAAATAAAACCCATGGAAGGTTTATCACCATCCACCATTCGCAGCGCTTTCACAAGAGGCTCACTGAACAAAACAATATCTTCTGCCTTTTTCCAAAATGTCTTTTCAAACACTTTGTCAGCTACCTCTTTCCCTTCGGCTCTTTTACTCCACTGAGATTCAATCCACTCATCACAAGAGAACATTTTCCTCAGGTTGGATTTTTATCAACAATGGATTGCAACAAAAGAAGGTTTGTTGCAAATAGTGTAATCGTTGATCTAACTAGCTCTTTACCCCGAGTGTTCTTCCTCGTTAGGCTCAAAACCCATGAGTGGTTGTATATGTACCTAGTTATTGATTTTGCACGCCCCACACACTTCTTCACCCACTCAATTTTGCCAATATCCTCAAGCATGAGGCCCAAACAATGTGTTGCACATGGTGTCCACCAAATGGTGGGGTGTTTTTCCTCTAACATCCTTCCCACTGCAACATAGTTAGAGGCATTGTCGGTGATGATCTGTACAACATTCTGTACCCCCACCTCTTCAATTACTTCATCCAAAAGACGATATAATAGTTGTGCATCCTTCACCTGATCAGAGGAATTCATAGATCTAAGAAACATGGTTCCTTTTGGGCAAGCAATCAAGAAATTGAGAATGGTGCAGGATTTTCCATCACCCCATCCATCGGACATTATTATGCACCCTGTTTAACTCAAGGATTTTTTGAACTCCTTGAGGTATTCATCTATTCTTTGGACTTCATTTCTTAAAAGGGGCCCCATGATATCATGAAAACTAGGGCCTTTGAAGCCCGAACCACATGAAGTTATAGCATCTATCATAGGTTGATAATAGGAAGAATTAGATGCATTAAAAGGTATGTCTGCATCATACCACCATCTAGCAATGCACTCCCAAGAAGCCTCCTTCTCCATCTTCTTCCATTTAGCATCAATGGTGGGCTGAACACCAAGGGTACTGTGGGGAACAAAGAAAGAGTCAATCCCTCTACTAGTGCCCCTACGTGGCCTCTTAAAGTTGGATTGCTCTAGGTCCCACTCTCCCTCTAATAGAGGGAACTGGAAGATTCTTCAAAACTAGGCATTTCATTTTGAGGGGTATCATGATCATCACCCTCATAGTCACTATCAAACTCAGCTTGCATGGAACTTCTCCCTATGTCTTTTGGAATCTTCTTTGCCTTGGCTTCTTCTTCTTGGAAGGATTCAATACTACTTAGCATCTCTACTCTCAAATCATCAGAGACTTTTGGACATGGCTCAACATTGCCCCGTGCATGTGTTAAGTGTTGTTTTATTCTGTGGATACCCCCCCAACAATTTTCTTCCCACAGTAATTGCATATTTTTTCCCATTTTCATCCAATTGGCAATGATTCCATGTTGGATCCCTCCTATCTTTTGGAGCCATGGAAAAGTTCAAAAAAAGATCTGAAAATAAAACCCTAGTTTTTATTAATTAATAAGAAGAAAAATTTATAAGAGAAGAGGAGAAGAAGGAAGAGTGTTGATAATGGACATACCTTCACACTTCTTGCAAAGTTTGAGACGAAATAGCAGCCAAAGAATAGTGCTATAGCAGCCACAAAATCTTTTAAAAATGCTTGAAGAAGATTCAAAATACCACTGCAACTTTGCTCCAAAATGGTGGCCCAAGAATTGTCCAAAAGTGCCCTGCAAACAAGTCTCTAACTCTGCTTAAGAACTTCACCAAAAACACCCAACAAACTTAGCTCAATAACCCTCCAAAACTACCCAAGCAATTTTGCTCTCAAGAACTCCAAAGAGATGGAATGAATAGTGTGAAGATAACAGAGGCCAGGGGTTCTTTAAATAACACCACAATGGGATTAGGGAGGGTTTAGGTCCTTAGGATTAGGGTTTTTTTTTTTTTTTTCAATTTGAAATCCGTGGCGCATTTGTTGCTGCCGTACGGAGCAGTACGGATCGGCCGGTTCCATACGGGACCAGTCAAAAAATGGTTGGTTTGGCTATTTTGGCTCGGTTACATATGGAACCCGCTGGTTCCTAGGCGATTTGAATCAAACTGGCGGTCCAAAGGGTTCAGGCCCCGGACTAGATCAGGAGACCCTGTAAACTGGTCGGACCGACCGATTTTTTTTGAACCGGACCGGTTTTGATAACACTGCTATGAAGCAACCAATTCAACCCATTGGTTCACGAAAAAATAGACAATTATCTTCAAGTAAATGTTCCTACACCTCAAATAATACATGAGAATAGCCCAGTGATCTAGCTTGAGTGGTTGAGTGCTTTGAGCTTCATGCAAGAGGTCTCAAGATCAATTCCCTATGCTGACTGCCTCTATTGCATACCTCACTTGATGTGCCTATTGGGTCAGGGGTCGTAATATGTGTCAATCAAAGGGGTTTATATTGGGTAACATCCATGAAATGTAAGGAAGTACCTAGGGATTTCCCCACGAGGTTTTCCTTGGACAACAAAAGACATGAGAAAGGAAGAAAGAAATGACCAAGAATGGGAAGAACTAGTATAAAATGTGTATATCAAAACAAATTAAAACCCAAACTCAAACCCGATATCCTTTTTATCTGCCCAAATGTTTAAACGTATCATGTGCTCCATTTTAGCAATTTGAAGAATGCACTATCTCATTTTGATAATGTTGCTCAGTAACGTGGATGTTCAAGAAGTTGAGCAAGAAGCACATAAGCCAATTAGGATTATCAATGAAAGGGTTGAAAATTTGAAAAAAAGAATAATAATAGATATCTTCTCAAATTCTCCAATAAAACACTTGTTACCCCTCAGATTGCATATGGTTAACTCTTGTGATTTTCATCACAAGATATGAATTACAACATGGTACCCATGAAGTTTTCAATGGATTGAGGGATGGATTGTCATGATCAAGACTCTTATATTGGTACTCTTCATGTCACATGTCTTTGATTGATGGATCACCCTCTTGGTATATAGTTGATGATTATGGAGCATGTCTACCTCAACATGGTGTTGTATAGGTATATGTGTTCATTATGTTTAGAGACCACTATACATCGATTGATGTATGATGGTTCCATCCCCCCACAGGGTTGGATATTGGTGATATGAGGTAGTGAGATGGAAACATATTATTCTTGGAGCATCCTAGTGAGTGTGCATGACAATGCTATGATACTGGTTTGTCACTAGGATGGGGTGTTCCACATGATCCCCTTTTGTTGAACGTATGGTGGGGACATACTTAATGTAGCACTAAGAGTTTATAGTTACACCTTTATATGTTCCTTTCTTGTGGTGTTGGCAATACACTAGTCCCTTGGTGGTGGTGCACCTAGGTTGAGCCTTGTTTTATCTTATCATGCTAGCATGGTGGGGCTTTGCTAGGAGATACAACTTATATTTGCATGGTACAGCACTTTGATAGCGCACACCTCTTCATTGGCACACATGTTCATGTTGATTTAAACATACAATGGCTTTTTAGAGGACTATGGTACTTTTGGTGATGCATACTAACTTATAAACAATTATACTTTGATAGAGTTCTATGATTGTCACCAAATCAATGCCATTAGATGTAGAGTAGCTATGGGATTTCTGAAAAGTTGTTATAATAGAAAATCCAATAAGTATTGAGGGAGTTGGCGATTTCAAAATTGTCGTTTAAAAACCCATGCCACATTTTGACCATACATGCCCACTTGGAGGGTGCACTTTGGCTATGTTGCCACTAAAACTAGCACATAAATGAAAGGACTCGAGAAAGGCTCTAGCTAAGTGCAACTATAGAAATAGTGTAGGTGTCACCTACCACTATTTCCCTTCTCTTCTAATGGGTTGGACAAACCACTAGGGGGGGAATTCCTATCAGCAACTAAGTCTAGAGATCTAGCAACTCACTTGGATTATGAATGGGTTGATGGCTCATGAGTTTATTAGTTGGAAACTAAGAGATCTCACAAAAAAATAAAAGAATTAGTTTAAAGATTGCTTAATCATCGACAAACCATAAACAATTGAGAATAAGTTAGAAATGGAATGATGACAAGTTAGAAATGAACAACCTCAAATCATCCAGTGAATTTGCCAAGGAAACAAGAAATTTGTTGCAATAAGAAATTATTAATAACTTGTCAAATGAGAAGTATAATTCACCATGTAAAGAAAATAATAAAATATGTACATAACACAGTCAAACTAGCAATCCTAGATCCAAAACCCTAACCTCTCCGACTGTAGATTTTTCAGAAAACTCTTTGAAAATCTCAGATCCCAACACGGTCTCAAGTCTCTCTAAGAACCATGCATGTACTGAATCTCGATTCTCAATCCCAAAGAATATATCAGCATATACAATAACTTATAACATGAAAAACATGAGATATATCTACAACTTAACTCAATATAGTAATCAAATATATAAACACTGGACACATAAGTTTCTGGTCAAATGACCCTGTAAAAACCCTTGCAGAAAAAACAGTGAAAGAGATAGAATGACTTTTATATCTTTAGGTAATTTACAATAAGAACAATCAGAAAGATCCAACTCAAACTTATCTCGGATCCAAGATGACTCTAATTTTCAAGTTTGCTAATTGTTGGAATAGTCACGAAAAGCTGGAATGCACCCCTCTGCTCAGAATGCGCCCCTCTGCCCAGAATGTGCCCCTCTCTCTAATACTTATTCTCTGACTTGGGCCTCACGCCCCTTTGCCTCTAGATCATTGTCTCAATGATGCCCTCTCTCAGATCTGTTGAACCCTACCTTAGAGTTCACCCTCCCCAGTTAAATGCATCCCCTCTCTCAGGGATGTGCCCTCCATTGTCTTTGATCAATCTCTGATCTCTCCGCTGGTGAATCTTGTTTCTCTCGAATGCAATCTCTACCTCCAATGGATCACCTATGCCTCAGATCAAGTGCACCTCTCTATCCATATGTTTGCACCCTATCTCCTTCTGCAACTACGCCCTTCTTTTCTCAAGAATGTGCCCTTACTATCTTATGATTCGCTCCACCCTATGTAGAATAAATCACAACTAAATGTGCCCCCCTTTTTGTCTTCTCAACTCACTTTTAGGTTTTCTACTTTTTAGGTTTCCAAATACCTAAATTATTTTTCATGCAAAAATCACACTTTTGCATTAAAAAATGCATGCATGCAAATCTCGCGTGCAACCTTAAAGAGTTTTTGCTTCTACATGAAGCAAGATTCAGGGTCCAATATCTTTCTTTGTCAACTTTTCAACACTCCCTCTTAACGAGAAAAGTGTTCTACACCACTACCATCTTGTCCCTAAAATATACGAACTTATTTTTCCCAAGTGACATTGTGAGAATGTCTACTACCTATTCATCTGTAGACAAATACTGAAGCAGAACTGCTCCCTTCTGAACATGATCTCGAATGAAATGATATCTAATCTCAATGTGCTTGGACCTGTTGTGAAATATTGGATTCTCCATGAGTTTCATGCAACTCTGATTATCACAGTAGATCAAAGTTGGCTCCAACTGTAGATCAAATAAACTCACTAGCATCTTGCGAAGCCAAATAGCTTCACAACTAGCCTGACTAGCCACCACATATTCTTCCTCTACAAAAACTTAGTGCCATTGACTTTTGTTTCCTGCTAAACCACGACACAACTGTCGAACCCAAGCTAAAACAACACCCTGAGGTGCTTTTCCTGTCCACTGCACTACCTACCCAATCAAAATCCATATAGCCAATCAAGTCTATTCCATCCCTTCTCTCATAGTTCAATCCATAGTCTATTGTACCTCTAAGATACATGACCGCGTGCTTTGTTGCCACCCAATGCACACTCCTGGGCTCCACCATATACTAACTCAATGTACTAACAGTATAGCATAGATCTAACATAGTGTTGACCAAATACATCAATGATCCAATCAACTGACGATATCTAGTTGGATCAACCAACTCTCACTCAGAAGCTACTAGCTTCTTCTAGTTGGTTATCATAGGTGTGGTCATAGGATTACAGTCCTCCATATGAAATCTCTTTAGAATGTCAACCACATATTTTCCCTATCCCAAAAAGATATGCCCATCCTCCTACCAAACCTCCATACCCAAGAAATAATGCATCAAACTAATGTCTTTCATCTCGAACTCTTAAGCAAGATTTTTCTTATAGCTAGCTATGAGTTTTTCCGCTCTTGTAATAAGCAAGACATTCACATACAGAGCTAAAATGAGTGGATCCCCATCAACTACAATGAAGTAGAGGTTGGGATCTACCTCGCTCTTCTGGAAACCCATCTACTCCAAGTAGGCATCTATCCTCGAATACCAAGTTCTTGAATCTTGCTTCGGTACATACAATGCTTTCCTTAGTCTGCACACATGATACTCTCTCATGTACCTCAAATCCCTCTGGTTGCTCAATGTACACCTCCTCCTCTATGAATCCATTCATAAATGTTGTCTTCACATCCATCCAGTGGATCTTCCATCCCATCTCTGTTGCAATGGAGATCATTGCTCTGAACGGAGTGTAGCTAGCAACTGGAGCAAAGGTCTCATCGTAGTCAACTCCCCCAGCCTGTGAGAATCCCCTTGCCACAAACCTAGCTTTGTACTTCTCAATGCCGCCATCTGCAAAATATTTAATCTTGTAGAGCCATTTGGAAGTCACCACTGACTTCCCCTCAGGTCTTGGCACAACCTCCCAAACATCATTCTTCATGATGGAAGTAAACTCTTCCACCATTACATCTCTCCAGACCTGCTCGCCTGTTGCCTGCTCAAATGAAGATGGCTCAAATACACTGATACTACTCACAATAGCCAAATAGCTACAAAACCTCTAAGGCACCTTACTCTCTCTCATAGCCCTCATGGGAGTCCCCATTGTCTGAGCTTCCTCCAAGGTATCTTGAATCCACTTGGGATCTCTCTTCCCTAAAGTAACCTCCTATGGAGAGAATCGCTCATCCTCATCCCAATCCATTGCCTGAGACTATATACCAGATGTAGTAGCCCTAGTGATCTGTGACCCTGTAGCTCGAGAACCTATAACCTATGAACCTAAAACTGGGGGACCACCACCCTGTGATCCTGTACTTGTGCATGTACCTATACCTAGTGAAACTATCACTTGTGAACCTCTCCCTGATACTTGTGACCTTGAACTCTGTGTAACTGTACCCTGCAGTGTATCAACCTGAGGTGTAGGATCCCGCTACTCCCCCTTCTCCAAATCACGTGACATCTTGAAAGCCTTGTCATCCTCAAATTTCACATCCCACCTCATAATTGTCTGTTTCCTCGCTGGAATATATATGCGGTAGGCTTTCGAAGTCTCATCATAACAGTTGTCGACTAAATCATGCTTAGTTGGACTTCAAGTGAGCTAGCAAACTTTGAACAAGGATGCTTGTTCATGATCAGAGTTCAGAAGTTCATTAGGCTGTCTAGGCCCTTTTATTTTTTGTACCACATGTTCATACCCCCTTAAGGGAATTGTAATAAATGTGCAAGCATGAGAGTTGTATGTAAAAGACTCGGCTTCCTAGGACTTGGACATCAATCTGACTAGCCCATAGTGTTTTTTTCCTTCTTAATTATTGGTTGTTGAACAAACGAATAATAATTTTCAAGTTTTTCACTCATACCTCCAAAGTTGGGGTAGTCATCTTAGTGGTAAGGCCTTAGGAGGTTATTAGAGTCTAAGTGTCAATGTATATGAGCATGCTAGGCATCAGTATTGAGTCGTATGGACATGTGCTAGGTCCCCCTAAGTTTTTGTTCAATTGCGAGAAAAATAATATTTTTTCCGCAAAATTAGGCCCTTTTTAATGATTTAAATGGAAAAATTCAAAATGTAATAAAAGTGTGGTCTGAAGTCCAATTTTGGCGTGGAGATGCTCATTTTCACACTCAGAGCATCCTCTTTACCCCAGAACCCACTTTTCATATGTTTCAGGAGACTAAATCATCACGTGGAGCCACTTTTTGCGAAAGGGACATCAAAAGGTCAAATTAATGCTAAAGATGCGACAAAATGACAAAGTCCAAATTTTAAAAAGTGGCAAGTCATACATGTTGGATTTAGTCAAAGGTGGTAGGAAAATGTTTTTAAAGATAAAGGCGAATTGTTTAAGGATGAAGGCGACATAAGTGGGTCCCAAATGATGTGATGTCAACTTGGCTTTAGTGAAGGATGCACCCTCTCTCCAAGAGGGAACACATTAGCTTATGTGGCATCAAATCTTGATTGAAATTCATATCCAAGTTGATTGGATATCATAGCGGAGGATATTTGAAATCAAATAGAGGTAGATTGGCGTAATATCTTGCCTAGGTGAGTTGTCAAAGAATTAAGGTGGCGCATCTCTCATAGAGATAGCGCATCTTTCTTATTAGCGTCTTCACAATTGATGTGGGGCTGAATTGTGGAGAGGTGGTGCCAATCTCATGAGTCATCTCCACTCTAACTCCAAGTACATCCCTCGATTCTCTCATTCACTCGACATCCACTACCACTTGTGGATGAGCCCCCCCTCTCTCCATTTTGGCTATAAAATAAAGCCTCTTCCTCTCTTCCGAGCTAGTTCGAGCTAGAGTAGAGAGTGCACGCTATTGTAACGTGATTATGCTATTGGTATTTTGTTGATAATAAAAGCAAGCTTTGGAGGCTATCTTGTGTGGTGCAAAATTGTGTGGATCCAAATTGTCAATGTGTTATTGAGGTAATTGTTTTAGTTGCTTTCTTGCTCTTTTATTTCATGAATCGAGCCTTTGAAGGACTATTATAGTCATTAGGAAAAGAAATAGTAAGTTAGTCTACTTGTTCGTTTCTTTATATGTGTATGTGTAGAGGCATAGATCGAACATGTTATATGAGTTTATATGTATGTTGTTCTAGTTTCTTTTTATATGTATTTCCGAATCTCATGGGTAATTTGGTGAGTTTGTGATTAAGCTTTCAAGGATCTCAACTTGAGGGAGGATTGGAGCTAGTTTGCTTCCTCTCCATCTTCAACACTTTCAAGACACTTTCCCTCAACATTCCACTAAGAAGTTTCTTGGACGAATCTTTGTTGGGCAACAAGCTCTTTTCTCCTTCTCATTCTCATCTTAAAAAAAATCAATTTCTTCCTTTGGTTACTTTTCTTGTTTATGTAGATCTAGATTCTATCTTGTTTAAAAGTTAAATCTTTCTTTAGATCTCATATGCAAGTGTTTTGAAGCTTAAATCTCAAAGTTCTTTAAAGGGTCTTATTTATTATAGTAGATCTAGATTAGAAAATATCTATTTTCGCAAGTATTGTTAAGTAGATCTTGAACTTGCTTGAAGTAGTTCTCCTTGTGAATTTTAAAGTTTAAGTCTAGCATTCAAGTGCATCATATTGGCTGCCCCAAAAGCAAACCAAGATCCCAAAGAAAGCTTGCCTTCCTTGGTTATTTTATGAATTTTTTATCATAGTTTTAACTTGGAATTTTTTTGTGGATGTTCAAAGACACTCTTAAAGTGTTTTCGAGCATCTTTTAAGACTAATAGCTTGCTGATTTTTGCAAATTTGACGAAAAAGAGAAGGAATCTCTGGTCAATTTTCTAAAAATTGAACCAATCAAGGCTTCGAGTAGGCTCCTAAGAGCCCACTCACCATCCCCCCTGAGGGGATTTGCGTCAGTGCATCTTTTTCATGGTTTTTCTTTTGTTAGTGTAGTTTTGCTTTACAAATATGTATACTTTGCCATTTCCAAATTCAATTTTATTTATTGCAAAGTAATACAAATATTAACCCACTGCACTGTACCGAATTACCGAAAGGGAAAATATTTGTGCATTGTAGTAATTAGAAAACCTTCCTTTTTTGCACTCTTACATTTAAAATAAACCCCCTTGCTTTCTCGACCACGGTTCAAGGACAAGGGCTTTCCTAAGTACTAGACCTAGAAAGAGATTCTTGGGTCATTTCTTTTCAACCAAGAAAACATTGTTCAAAAACACTTAAAACCAACAAGACTCAATCCCCATTATGCTCTAGATCTCTGCGGATTTGACCGATCAATTGATCATATCCAGAAAGGGATTGAGTAACTAGTTTAATTCACTTTCACACTTTCAATTAACCTCCCAACAACGAAAATCCATCATTGTGTTTTTCTTTGTGTGGGAAAATTAGACAGAGGAAGCGGGAACAATTGAAAAAGTGACTACGGGGCCCCGTCAAGCTACATCCTTGTTGGTGTAGTGTTGGACATCCCCCTGTGATTCCATTAAGCCCACATTTTCTTGTGTGCTACCACACTTAATGAGTCCAGACATATTCCTCGTACCTTCGTGGTATATCAAGAATCCCTCTCCCTCATAATCCACTCAATAATTCATAAACTTAAAATTGACCATGAACAATTGCAATACATTCAGCACTCCAACAACACTCCATTTCAGACTCCATTTTCAGCGCTGGTCTTTGCTTTTTATCGTATAAGCATTTTTCTTTAATTTACAATTGTGTTGATTGATTATATCACTCATGTTATTGTCATAATTACTATTGCAATCTCTTGCGTCATTATTCATAAAAAAACTCCTAAACAATTTACTCATCCACAAACCACCACCACCTAAAGCTTAATCAACCTTAGTAACTAATAGGGTCCACCCCCCTTGGATTCATTAGGAGTTTGCCTAAACAGAGGAGTTAAGGTCAAGTGATAGTACTTGACTCAAGACTTGCCCCCAAGGACGCACTTAGTGGCTTGAAGATTTATGTCGCGCTAACCTAACCCCCAAGTGCGCAAAAGGCGGCAACAATACCCAACAAAGATACCATTCTTTGTCGTGGGCTCCAACTTTGTCCTCTTCTCAGAAGGTGCATGTGAGTAAGTAAGGCATCCAAAGATCCTGAAATGTCCAACCTCAGGCTTCTTTCCTAAGTAAGCCTCTTCAAGAGTCTTGCTTCCCAAAACCTTATGGGGACTCCTGTTTTGAACGTACATTATTGTGTTACAAGCCTCTGCCCAAAGAAAGAAAGGAAAACCCTAATCATGTAACATAGATCTTGATGCACCAACAATTGCCTTGTTCTTCCTCTCTGCCACCCCATTTTGTTGAGGTGTGTAAGGTACAGTCAACTGCCTCTTGACTCCCTCCTAAACACAGAATGCATCAAACTCCTTGGAGGTATACTCATCCCCATTGTCTGATTGCAATACCTTGACACTCCTTCCTGTCTGGTTCTCCACAAGAGCTTTGACACTTTGAACTTCTACAAGACTTCTTTCGATTATTTTCTCTTCAAAAAGTAGATCCAGGTCTTCCTGCAAAAGTCATCAATAAAGGTCACATAGTACTCGTAGAAGCACAAAGGTCTAAATGTATCAAGTCAAGAATCCCTCTTAATCCATTGTCACTATTTGGAAAAGCAATCTTGGTATACTTGCCAAGTGCGCACCCCACGTCATTATGCTTGGTGCTAAACTCTGGCACACCTGTTACTATCTCCCTCAAAATCCTCAATGTTGGATGATGTAGGTGTGTCATCCTCCTATGCCACAACTCACACATGTCACAACCCTCACTACTGCTATCATGTGCTAAGGCATGATGAAGCTGAAAGCTGAGCTTGCATAGTTTTCCACTACAGACTCCAATCCTCACTGTTGAAGTATCTTTAAATCACTTTCGATGAATGAGTACATTCCCATCTTGGAACAACACCTGAAATCCTCAATCATCAATAGATGAAACTAATATCAAGTTCTTTTTCAACCACGAGACATATAAAACGTCCCTCGCTATCATGGACTCTCCAAACTCCCTCTAAAAGGAGAGTATCCCTAGTCCAACTGCCTTGACTAAAGTGTTGTCTCCCAGCACAACTTCTATATCTAAACCACTCTCAGTTAGACCTATTAAGTATTGTCAAACACCCGTCATGTGGCCTAAGGCCGCATTGTCTATGTACTAAACACTGGTAGAAGAAAGAATGATAGGAAATCAGGGACAATTCCCTGTCAAGCTCCTATGTGGAGAACTTATCCACATCTGTTGAAATACATGAATGCTAATTGATGAGAGAAAACTCCTTGTCAACCTTTTCTGAAAACTTATCCACTTCAGTTGTCGCTGTTGTTTGAGGCTGCTACAACTTGTCCACAATTCTCAACCTTGTATCCATGATCTTCTTACCTGAAAACTAAATCAAGATTGCCTCAGTGGACAAGAAATACCTCTCAGTCATAGATTTGGCCTCTAATCACACAGATGTGATAGATCATATCACATATCTAGACTCCAACCTCACAAATCTAATAGATCTGATATGTACCCTCCCAGATCTGATATGAATACTCACAAATCTGGTATGTGATTGCTCTGAACTTTAACTCAACTCTAATACCATGTAGAATTTTCAGAATGCTCTCTGAAAATCCCAGATCCTAACACAATCTCAAGTCTCTCTAAGAGCCATGCATGTACTAAATCTCGATTCTCAATCCCGACAATGTATTAGCATATAGAATAACTTATAAGATGAAACACATGAGATCTATCCACAACTTAACTCAATATAACAATCATACATATAAACACTAGACGCAGAATCTTTTGGTCAAATGACCCTAGAAAAACCCTTGCAGGAAAACCAGTGAGATAGAATGGCTTATATATCTTCAGGCAATGTACAATGAGTAAAATTAGAAAGATCCAACTCAAACTTATCTCGGATCCAAGATGACTCTGATGCTCAAGTTTGCTAACTGTTGGAATAGTTGGGAATAGTTGGAATGTGCCCCTTTGCTCAAAATGCGCCCCTCTACCTCTACCTCTAGATCATTGAACCCTATCTGTTGAACAATATCTCAAATCTGTTGAACCCTATCTCAAAGTTTGCCCTCCCCAGTGAAATGCACCCCCTCTCTCTGGGATGCGCCCTCCTTTGTTTGTGATCAATCTCTGATCTCTCCGTTGGTGAATCTTGTTTCTATTAGATGTAATCTCTACCTCCAATGGATCACCTATGCCTCAGATCAAGTGCGCCTCTCTATACACAAGTTTGCACCTTATCTCCTTCAACAGTTGTGCCCTTCTTTTCTCAAGAATGTGTCCTTACTATCTTGTGATTTGCTCCACCATGTGTAGAATAAAGCACAACTAAATGTGCCCCCCTTTTTGTCTTCTCAACTCACTTTTAGGTTTTCTGCATATTAGGTTTCTAAATACCTAAATTATTTTTCATGCAAAAATCACACTTCTGCGTTTAAAAATAGTGCATTAAAAAATGCATGCATGCAAATCTCGCATGCAACCTTAATGACTTTTTGCTTCTGCATGAAGCAAGATTCGAGGTCCAACATCTTTCTTTGTTAACTCTTCAACATCGACCATGTGAGGGGGGGTGCACCACTAGAGAGAGTGAGAAATAATGACGTGAATACATCTCAATGAGATAGAATGCTCTAGAAGATATGGTTAAGATGAGTAAATGCTAAGGTTAAAACCATAGTTTTAAAAATCAGAATCGGACTTGGAATCGGTCGAGGGTCAACTCGGAATGGGAATCGGAATCGGTAATGAATCGGTCATAAATCAGCCGATTTGAATTTAATGACTCGGTTTACTAAAAAATACATCAAATATTAAAATTTTAAAGAAAAACAATTTTT